>JADNYV010000499.1:0-25124 GCA_015501055.1 Mucidula mucida | reverse complement strand
GTATGAGGTGGCTGAGCTGCTTCTGGTCCCGTTGCCTACCGTCGACTGCAGCCACCCTGGAGATATGAGCCCATTGAGCAAGCTGAGGACACCGATTATGAAGCAATAGCTTACCTATGCCATTCGGTTTCCCATCGTTGTAATCCAAATCATATGGATACTCCTCAGCCAGTTCATCAACGGCTTGCAGTACCTTCTCGTCGCTACCATGAGCGTAGCCTGGTAAACTGACAGAGTTCACGCCAGTGAAGCTGTGAAACGCAGGATCGAATTCGCCGGTAGTGTCGTGACCGTCAGACGGCGCCACAAATTGTTCGTTCTGATGATTAAAGTGTCAGTGGCTTCGAAAGCAGACGGATACGAGTAACTACCTTGAGGATGTATGGAAGCATCTCGTTCCATGACCAACCGTCATCACCAGTAATCTCAGCATAACGGTTGTAATCGTCCGCTGAGCCGCGCGTGTAGACCATGAAATCTGATGGACACAGAATGTTACCACTCATACATAGCACGTCGATTGCGATGGAACCCACTGGTGGAACTGCTGCCGCCAAGCATGTACCCTCTGGGATAAGATATGGCTCGTCCATTCAATCCAGGTTGTACCGTCGTCGTAAAATTCCAATCGTAAGCCGTGCCTATGAGCTGCACACAGAAGAACGGTACTTCTGAAAGAATCACGCCTTCGTTGCTGTGCGAGATTTCAGTCCTTGCACGCCCACTTGATATGTGGTGATGACGTACGATCCTGCTGCCTCAAGAACGAGGACTGTGACGGGCGGATCCTCTGTAAGTCGGTTCGCGATAACATTGCCTGCAGTCCCCGCCTGCCAGTATACATCATTGAGAGCGGTTAGCATATACGAAATGGAGGCGCGCACCTCCAACCACCACAAAGTCGTAGGTATGACTAGGAAGATCTTCGATGGTCTCGTAGATCAGCCCAAAGGCCGTCTCCACGAGCAGAAACCGAGTGTGATGAGGGGAAGCATCGTCCCGAGCTAGGGCGACTCAGAGGAAATGTCAGCCTCTTGTAGAGAGGCCTCCGAAGTTAAGTAACGCCGGTGGTCGCCTCCTGTACTAGGATTGGAAAATCGAAGGTATCCAGACCGTTTCCATATGATGAAGCTGTTGAGGTTGGTAATACCGCTACTTGCAATTGTGCAATTGGACTGGTCTCCCCTATATAGAATCGAACATGTTGACGACAGTTTCTGGCATTGGGTCCTGGGAAGCTCAAGTTGTGCGTCCCGTCGTATCACGATCAGGAAAGCAGTATCAAGTTCAGAGAAGGCGAAAACTCGAGGAAAAAAAGCCAAGTTGCATACTTCTGGTCGTGCTTGCCATTCGCCGTTCTAGGAATTGATGGGTGCGGGTGGCACTGGGACAACTATATTCGCCAAAGCCTATTTTGCGCACAGTCGAGAAGCAGGAGAATTGGTGTCAAGAAGATTACAAGGTGATAGCCGCCGGTCCAAATGAACAAAACCTGAAACAACACGTCGGCTCGTGGGTTATTGTTACCATAAACGGAACTGGCGGAGGGCCATCTTGAACGCCACCGTCTGCCGCATAGTCCTCAAAGTTATGCCGCTTTGGGCTCAGGAGGTACTGTTCGATTGCACAACTTACAACAAGGCGTCTAGAATATCACATACACTGTGGGTAGTACGTAGTGGCGCTGCATAAGTCGAGAAATCTTCAGTAACGACAGGCACATTGACAGTGCTTCGTTTCCTTCAATCTCTCCCGGATAACTTGATATACACTGCACGCTCTTTTCTCAGAGTATTTAGTGCGATCGCACAGAGATAGAAAGATTATTTGGCCATTACCTGGGCAGTCACCATAGGGTTTCAAGTTGGTGCACACTTCCGCTAGGAGATGGAAAAGCTGATGTATGTAGAAAACAGCCAACAAGACTGCTTATATGTTAGTCCACCTGTCTAGTATTTCCATGCTTCCTTTATAAGATCTGCTGCTCTTTCAGCGAACGCATACACCGGCACCTGCGTATGTGCGGAAGGAATGAATGGCTAAGGATATAATGAGTAATGTGTGAGAGAAAGTGTTGGTAAGATTACCAAAACGCTTGCGTCTACAATCCTCACGCCCCTGGCGCCTTTGAGCAGCAGGTTCGGATCAACAACGCCCCAGTCTGCGCCGACGGGAGACATGCTGGCGGAACCGACGGGGTGATAGATAGTCGAGGTACCGTTACGGATATTGTCGTCCGTAACATTAGTTAAAGGACTCAGGATGTAGTCTTTCCACGTCGAAGCGGTGACAAAGCGCTGAGCTTTTGCTGCTATAGCTGTCATGATCGCGACATCCTGCGGGTCGGAAAGAAGGTTGGGATTGATGACCGGTGGCGCGAGGAAGTCCGTAGTATTGATAGTAATATTACCTCCTGCAGGATGTTACATCAGTTCGAACAAATAGAGGAGGACGTTAACACATACTTGACAATGGACAAAGAACGACGAGCGCGATGCTGAAAGTGTCGCCAGTCGCCGGGATGGGAGGAAGTTGCCTTCCATTCTGTTACAAAGGTCTTCAAAAAAAATCATGTAAACCAGTCATCGGACTTACAGTAAATATCAGCTCGTATTGAGGCGTCCCTTGTCCGGCGCACCGGTCATCCCACGTTACCTCCTCCTCAGAGAATCGAAGAAAACCGACCTGAGTGGCAGGAGGAGACGACAAGAACCCGGTGCGTGATTCTCGCCACTCTGTCAACGATTCTTGCTGGAAGGTAGCATTCCTCCAGTATACACTTTCAAACGTGTTATTGTCACTTATGGACCACAATAAAGCCCAACGGGGATGGTCGGTAACATTTTGGCCAACGCTAGGCAAATGCAGTGTCGATTTGACTCCAATGGCACTCAGACTCTCTGAGTCTCCTATGCCAGAGTTCAGAAGAATGTGCGGGGTACCGATCGCGCCGGCTGAGAGAATGATTTCGCGATTCGTCGTGATGGTATGGATGGCTAATCTTGAAGTCAGGAATGATTTTAGCTCTAGAAGAGTACAGATTTACCGCCATCAGAGCCGTGCATGAACTCCACAGTATTGAAATGTGGCTCTGAGCCTTCAGAGTCCTGGAGCAATATACGCGTAACATACGCATGGAGGAGGACATCCAAATTTGGCCGATTCATTTTGGGACCGAGATATGATGTGGCTGAGCTACTTCTGGTCCCGTTACCTACCGTTGATTGGACCCATCCTGCAGGTGCCTTGAGCGAATCAAGGAGATCAACAGGAGGAGAACGGTCTACCTATGCCATTCGGATTTCCATTGTTGTAATCCAGCTCAAAAGGGTACTCCTCAGCTAGTTCATCGAGGGCTTGCAGTACCTTGACATCGCTACCACGCGGATAACCTGGTAGACTAACAGAATTTATACCACTGAAGCCGTGGATAGTAGGATTGAATTGGCCTGACGTATTATGCCCATCAGCTGGCGGCACGAATTGTTCGTTCTAATGATCATCGTGTCAATGAATGGATGAAAGTAGGCGGTCCTAGTACCTTGAAAAAATACGGAAGCATCTCATTCCACGACCACCCGTCATCGCCAGTGGTACGCGCGAAACGGTCGTAATCATCCTCCGAACCACGCGTGTAGAACATGAAGTCTATGTAAACATTATGTTAAGCAGCAGTCAACGTCGTGAAGAAGCAATAGTGCTTACTGATAGAGCTGCTGCCGCCAAGCAGATACCCTCTGGGGTACGGTATGGAGCGTCCATTTAAACCAGGCTGTCCTATTGTCGTAAAATTCCAATCATACACCGAGCCGGGGAGTTGTGTACAGAACCAAGGCACTTCGGAGAGAAGTACACCTTCATTTCTATGGGATTTCAGTATAAATGCACTTTACGGCAAAGGCCATCGTCACGTACGAGCCTGCTGCCTCAAGAACGAGGACGCTGGCATCCGGATCCTCCGTAAGTCGGTTCGCCAGAACATTTCCCGCCGTTCCTCCTTGCAGCGCACAGACTTTAACGCTAGTGACTTGCACAAGTGAAAGCGCTTACCTCCAACAATCACGAAGTCATAGGTCTGATTAGGAAGTTCTCCAAACGCTTCGTAGACTAATGCAAATCCTGCATTCACGAGTAGGAAACCGATTGAGATGAGGAGAAGTGTCATTTTGGAGTGCCAAGAAAACTCACAGCGAATATCAGCCTCTTATAGAGACGCCACCTAACGCCGATGCTCGCTGATGGCCTTGGCCACATGATTCTGCTATTGACCGCGAAAACGCGAATCAGCGACGAGTATATAGTGTAGCTCGCGGTGTGACTGCATCGAAGACTAGAATATTGCGAACAGGGCATATTATGGCAATTTTATTGCCTAACCGTCCTTGCTTCGTTCCCATATTGCGCGTTCTGGTTTGTGTCATGGGTCCCGATGAGTACGGGCTATATACCCGTATTCGCCAGGCCCTGAAAGTCAAGAAGGAGCACACGTCAAGGGAGAACGTTAACGTCGGTGTAGAGAAACAACCTGATGTTGCGACGTGGATCAGCGCCACCCCTTCCTGAATCGTCCTAAGGTTCTGGGGCTCAGAGATCCCGTTCTGAATCGAGATCTTCGGTGATTATACAATATTTACAATGTACGTTACATGAGTAGTGGTAGTGCTGAATAGTCCGAAACATATGCTGAGATAGTCTAAACCCAAACTACCTCAACCGCGCCTCTTCCTCTTCTTGAACCTCCTCGATGTCTCCTAAAATATCTGCAGCTGCCTGTTGCTGCCACATGCTATAATATATCCCTCCCCTTCGTAGCAATTCATCGTGAGTTCCTTGTTCTGCAACACTGCCATCTTTCAAGACAATGATCAAGTCTAGAGAAACAGTTGATACAAGTGAAATTCGAGGGCATTCTAGCCTACCTGCTTCAATCACTGTCCGCAACCGATGGGCGATAAAGATACTCGTTCTGCCTTTATCCAACAACGAGGTGTTGATATTCCGCATTAGCTCGAACTCTGTATGTGCGTCTAGGGCTGAAGTCTAGAAACTATTAGTGAAGCGATCTTACAAAACAAAGGGAAGACCCTTACCGCCTCGTCGAAAAAGAGAATCGGTGGATCCTTGAGTAACACTCTGGCAACAGCCAATCTCTGCTTTTCCCCTCCACTGATCATTAGCCCTCGCTCACCCACTTTCGTCTTGTATCCCTCAGGCAGTCCAATGATTGTCTTATGGACATTCGCCTTGGTGGTAGCTTGAATCACCTCCTCGTCCGTCGCACTCAGTCTACCATACCGGACATTGTGCATGATGTCTGCATGGAATAAGGGAGTGTCTTGTGGCACAACTCCGATGTTACTACGCAGGCTTTCCAGCTGTATATCTCGAATCTCCTGGCCGTCAATGAAGATTTTTCCCGAGTTCAGATCGTAGAATCTAAATAACAGTCTGAAGACAGTCGACTTGCCGCATCCGGAGGGTCCGACGATAGCTATCTTCTTGCCGGCTGGAACTGTGAAAGAGAGATCGCGAAATATGGGACGGTCGGGGTGGTAGCCAAAATTGACATTCTCAAAGCGGATTGAGCCGCCTTTGAAAGTCAGAGGAAGGGCGCCGGCGCTGTCCTCTGGAGGTGGATTTTGTTCACGGAGTTTGAAGAGGACTTCCATGTCTAAAAGGTTCTGGCGCATTTCTCGATATATTGTTCCGAGGAAGTTCAGTGGGAGTGAAAGTTGAAAGATGAGTTGATTGACCATGACCAGGTCACCGACAGTCATAGTTCCTACAGATATTGTTGAACCATGAGTAAATAACGAACGGCGTAACTTACCATTGATCACCCCCTGGGCAGCCATGAACATGGTCATGGTCAGCGCGCTGGAGAAAATGACATTTTGTCCGGAATTGAGGAAGGCAAGAGACGTTGTGATTTTCGCGGATGACTTCTCATAATCTTTGAGATGTTTGTCGTACTGAGAAACTTCATACTGCTCGTTGTTGAAATGCTGACTAAAGGAGTCAGTGCTGCATCTATGAGATTGGGAATGCAACATACCTTGACGGCCTCGAAGTTGATCAAAGAGTCAACGGCGACCGTAGCGGCCGCGTTATCTGCTTTGTTGGCCTCGCGCCGAAAGCGGGTTCTAGAAACATAGGTGAAACGAGTCGAAAAAATGTGAGAGTGCGTAAACGAACCTCCAGGACGTTGTTCTTACAGTAAACCAAGTATACGCGGCTAAGGTTCCTACAGTGATAGCCGCGAAATCCCAACCAAACTTGTAAGTCAATATACCGCATACAAGCGAGATCTCGAGAGCTGTGGGGAGTATTCGGAAGAGGACAGCTTGAAGTATGAAAGATATCCCTCTATTGATGACGGTTAAGTCGTGGCTAGAAAGAGTATGGAAGTCTACTTACTTTGTACCACGGTCAATGGCGCGGGTTAGCCCCCCTGTTTGTCGCGAGAGGTGGAACTGTAGGTTCATGTTGAGCAACTGATTGAACGTCTCCCGTGCAACTTTGCGAATGGCGCGTTGGCCGATATTGGCAAAGACAGCGTTGAGCATTTCTCCAAAGATAGTAGAGCCTATCCTCGCGGCGCCATCTAAGGACAAAGATGATTGGACGCGTTTCCTTGCACAGAAAAGATGACACATACATCCAAGGATCAAAGATCCCGCTACCGTCCAGACTGTTGACGAAGCCGTTATATCCAAGTTAAGAGAGTCGACGACGCCCTTGAAGATGAGGGGAACTTGCACGTTTAAAAGCTTCGGGGCAAAGGTCAACGCGAACTGAAACGAAAGTGTACGAAGAGCCGACCTTGCCAGATATCAGGAGACCGAATCCTAAAACAACAGTTCCGCGCGTTTTCCAGTCATCTTTTGGCCACACATTCTCCATTAACCGCTTCACGATGCCCCAATCGGTCCGTCGTTGTTCCGCAACAGTAGGCTCCACTTCCGCAGGTTTGGGTTTTGCCTTGGGCTCCGGTTTCTGGTTCGCCACGGATTGCAATGTTCTCCATTGCTGCACTATTGCACGATGGTTCGAAAGGCGGAATCGCGGCCGTGGTGTGCACGCGACTGAAAAACGTGCCGTCGACACAGCAAGACGACTCGCAGATAACCACATTCCCGCTGGAGGCTCTGCAGGACGAGCTGGCCACTGAGCACGATACCGACAATGTCGTTGAAGTCAAGGATGCGTTTGATTCCCGCCGCTGAGTACAGTCATCAGTTTTGGCGCAATTCAAGCGCCATATAACCAATCTTATCTGATAGCCGTGGGCCTGATTAAGACCGGATCGGTACCCCCGGCAACACCTTTATGTCTTCTTGTCATGTTCAAGCAGGCGGTACTGCTGGCAAGCCTGCTCCTCACTGGGGCCTCCTCCAGCCCGCCGACATCTCAGAGAATTGTTGAATTTTCCCGATACCATGATATGCAGGGATCACCGTTGTCCAATACTGTGGACATCCCCAACATGACGCTCAAGGCGCAGGCCACTACTGTGTACCGACCGAGATCTCTATCGGACTATCATAGCGCCAGGATGCGATCTGCACGACATGGTGAATCACAGCGCGTGGACTGGGATCCTGTCGAAGTCCTTGGCCCCAATGTACAGGATATACACACACTTTCTCAGCTCGCTAGAATGAGTGCCAATGCCTACGCACTTCCAGGACAGAAGAACTGGTATGATCTTGATGTCTCTTGGAATACTGTAAATATTCCACATTCTTCGTACAATACTGTAAGTGACGATCGCCCTAGAGCTTTCCGTACGGATGGGAGGACGCCAAGGATGGCTTCAGAGGCCATGTCTTCATATCATCGGATAACTCTACTGTTGTGCTCGCTATCAAAGGAACAACAGTTCAAGGCAGTACGTCCAAGAAGGATAAATTTAATGATAATCTGTTCGTGAATTCCTTAATTACCTTAGATCTTGCTGACACCACGATTAGATTATTTTCGTGCTGTTGCGCACATGTCGACTTCTCTTGGGTCTTTCGCACAGTCTGTAAATGCTATAGGAGTAACTGGCGTTGTGATGACTCTTGCGTTTCCGATGCATTAATTGAAGACAGCATGTTCTATTCTATCGGCGTGGTGAGGGTCTCATAAACATCGACTTTGCTACTTCTCACACTCGACCAGAGTTTAGTGAACGACCTCATGTTCCTTTATCCTTCCTCAGATACATGGCTTGTTGGTCACTCTCTTGGTGGTGCATTAGCAAGTCTACTTGGATCTACCTTCGGCCTTCCGGCCGTCGCATTCGAGTCTCCTGGTGAACGCTTAGCCGCAGAACGACTCCATCTCCCAATGCCTCCTCCCTTGCCTGGTAGTTCATCGACGTCCTTCCCCGTCCCCATCACCCACGTCTATCATAACAGTGATCCCATCCCGCAAGGTACCTGTACAGGTTTTGCGTCGCCCTGTGCTCAAGCCGGCTACGCCCTCGAAACGCACTGTCATCTCGGAAAGAGTATTGTGTTTGATACAGTGAATCGGCTGGGCTGGAGAGTAGATATCCGATACCATGTGATCAAGAACGTTATCTTGAAAGTACTGGAGGCAGGAATAGATTGGGAAGAGGATAGAAAGGTGCCCATAGCTCGTGAGGAGGAAGACTGTGTGGTTCGTGTCTTTTGTTGCAACCTTTTTACCTCTGCTGAATTGCCCATAGGACTGCTTCAAATGGGATTTCGAATGAGACGATCTATATTATCAGAAGGCCGGCTTTCTATTATATTTGTAACGCCACAAATATTGTTTCTATCATCGCTCGCTGTATACTATACGAGCTATGCCAATGTACTAATACCCATGCAAAAATCCGATGAACGAGCGAGTAAGGAAGAGCCACATCTAAAAGGTTTTACCTCCGACGAGACGACCTTGAACGAAAACGCTGGATATATTTCTATCATCTCCACAAAAGAAGAAACTTTCAAGTTTCGCGCGGAGAGCAGTCTCGCCCTTGTGGCCAGTGAGGTCGGTTGCAGACCCCCACAGCCCAGGGTTCCCCGACTTATCCGCCAACTCTATGATGAGTGCATCGAAGCTCTTGCCCTCTGCGAAAGACCCTACCCTTCGGTCTAGGTCGCATACTTCCGCCCCTCCAAGAGTCGCGAGATAAAAGAGGGTGGCAACGGAAAACTGACGATTGGCAAAAATTCCTGGTAGATTTTTGGCTCCTTTATGCTGCATGGCAAGTACTTTCGACGCGATGCTGGCATTCTGGATGGCGTTAAGGATAGACGGCGAGAACCCTCCAGAGACATCGGTTCCTAAACCGACCTTATAGATTGTTAGCGTCTGATGCACCGCATTTGAGGGTAATGCCACCAACCTTCACACCCTTGTCGAGCAGCTCTCCGATCGGAGCGATGCCGCTGCTGAGGTTGAAGTTGCTATTAGGGCAATGACTGATGCCAGCTCTTCTCTGAGATATCAGTTCGATTTCTTCCGGCTCGAGATGTACAGCGTGAGCTAGAATCGTATTATGGCGAAGAAGGCCGAAAGAATCGTACACATGCGTGTAGGAAGAACACTCGGGAAAGAGCTCCTTCGTGAAGGCGATCTCGGACTCGTTTTCTGATACATGGGTTTGTATGCGAACGTCCGCGTGAGCAGATGCCAGTTTCCCCAAGGCCGTCAGAAGAGGTGGGGTACATGATATTGCGAATCTAGGAGTCAAAATCGGTTGCACTAGAGCATTCACGGTTGAAGCCGGTGCGAGGGAACGGATGTGAGCGATGAGGGCTTCGGTAGCCTGTATCGAACTTTCCGCGGAGGGTTCGATGTAGTAGTCAGGGCAATGTCTGTCCATGTTACATTTCTAAGGCGAGACGATCAAACAGGTTCAGCATGGCGAAAGATGGATGCATACGTACTCCTACAAAAGCGCGCTGACCTGGAACGCAGTGTCACGTTAGCGGGTGGGAATAAAGAGGCAATTTATAGTACTTACCATAGGAATGAATGATATCAGCTAGAAGCTTCGTTGATTCTAAGTGGAGAGTTCCGTAGTAGCAACATGTGGTGGTCTAAACAATTGTGTATGAGCGCTCACACCGGTGACAAGAGTAAGACTTACGCCATTGTCAAGGACACGGCGAACAACCGATGTATACGCGCGACGAGCAAACTCTAAGTCCGCGAACTTGGCCTCCATTGGAAAGGTGACTTTGGACAACCAGTCTAATAATTCATATTGTTGTCCGCTAGGATAGGCGAATAGAAATCAACTAAACAGCCTCAACAGCAGCCACCGAGTACTACCTGCCGATGTTTGCGAATTGTGGTGCATGCTACCGTGGCGCATCAGCCAAAAGCTTGATGAGCCGGAACATGAGCACATACTGTATGAGTATCGATGAAACCGGGAATGATGAACTGAGAGTCTTTCAAAGGTATAACGTCAACATCGATATAGCCCTTTGAACTCATGGTCTCTTGAACCATTGATTCCTCTATGTCATCAACAAGCCAATCAATGTTGCCCGCGGCGTCAACAGCAAGAAGACATCTGTTCAGTGCAACGAAAGACTCTAGATCTTTGGGATTGATTACTGAACCGTAATAGACGATGGGGGAAGCCATAGCTGGTTGTTGTCGACGTGGAAGCTAGCTACAAGTGCTTGGCGGACAGCACGGACAGGGGCACTCAGATAAGATAATGCGAGGTGCGGACTTTGAAATGGACTTGCTCCTTCCTTCCATGTTCTCGAGCTATATAGCACAAAGAATGATCTGTTTCCGCTGGCCCGTACTATTGATCCTTACGACGAAGCTCGCCTCGTCTCCTAAGGATCCGCTAGAACACAGTCAACGGCTTTATTCATCATGCGGCCACGAGGATTCATCGTGTCATCGCAAAAGGTCTCCCGCACACACATCTTGATCTACTAGCCACTCTATTACTGTCCGAGGCTTCATTTATTCACGTCACCTCTCTTAGTCTCGGTGACCAGGTCGCGGGAAATCAACGTGACAAAGGCATCTATTTCTCAAGAGTTGCGTGTTCTATAACCGGCAGTCTATAGGCCGTGATTCACGAGTTCAAGGCATCAGCAGGGCTTTCCCGGATGCAGAACCATGCCTGGGACTTACGTTCAGTATACAGTAGGATTGCGGTAGGTCCAGTCCATCATTGTGGTGTTGTGTATGTTTTAACAGGGATATCACGATCCAGCACCTCCAGGTCAAAACACTACAGGGCTACTACGTCTCTATAGAGGGTACATCAGATGCGAAGGATGCCCTCTTATTTCCGAAGCCTGACAATGAAACATGTGGATCTGTACGACCTTCAAGTTTCCATCTTGGTGAAGCGTTCTCAACATTCCGCAAAGTCTCGTGTACCATGATGTTATTATCTCGCTGATTTACTATCAACTTCGCTGTCATCTCTGTTCCTCTCGACAACAGGGCAATTCTTTTTGGACCCAGGTGGGCAGCGACATCATATGGCTGGCACCGCAGGATTTCTGAACCCGAAGTTTGGCGTTTGTACGCAACATGTACGTTACATATCACTTCCGTTCTTCCGCGCAATAGAACGATGAGCACTGTTCTACTCTTGCAAATCTCACGTTCTCTAGACTGTCAAGGCGTGCACGGATTCGTCCGTTCTCGACTTTCTGCGCAAAGAGACCTACGTCAATGAGTATTGGCAATGCTCAGTCCATTTCATTCTCCCTGACACGCATTGGGCCTCCTCGTTCCTTTCTTGGAGCCGGACCGCCTGTATCAGGTTCATCTTTACCCGTAGGGTGCACGACCATACGCTCTGCATTTCTGAAGATCCCTTCATTGATTCCGATCTTCTCAAAAGCACCGGGGTTTCATTCTGTCCTCAGGCTTTTACTCTTCTTCTCACCCCTACTCTTCTTCCACCGCAATCGGACCCGACTACTTTATTCTACACTTTTCTCCAGAGCATCGTGGTTGTTCGTCTTCGCGACCACCGTGGCGTGACGCGAAGTTCCGGTTATCCTCTTTCCACCCGCTGTGAAGTAATTAACGCCAACAAGCCAAATTGAAAGGCACAGAAGCGTTCGGGCTTTTTGTAGCTCGGTGACTTGTGCCAGTCTACGCCACTATGACTTGATGTCTGTTCGTCTTGATGTATTTCTTAATAGTGGGCTGCAATAGTAGCCTTTGGAAAAGGCGATTAAGTGCACAACGTGGTGATCGAAAGATGTGATGGGGCACTATCGCGATGCTGCAGCAAGGCGGATTATGTCAATGAACGCGAAAATGAACGCGTTTTTACGCGTCGTTCATCTGTCTAGCGCAAGTTCTTACAGTTCTGCGCCCGCCGGCGAAGATCCACGGCGACAACGAGAGCAGCGTTAGAGCGGTATCGCCCGGTGATCCGTGGATCGATTATCCAGAGAGGACGCCGTGTTCTGCAAGGAAATATCTGCGCTCTGCGACGGATCTAGCGGCTGAACAGAGCGTGCGCAAGTAAAAGATGCACTGACATAGAGCGCAGAGAATCCGAACAAAAGTGGAAACAAGGGAACAGGATCCACTGTAAGGACGTGATGACCAAAAATGGAACAATACGGCTGCCATGGCAAGATGAAAAGCAGAGATAGCTAGCCGACTAGACTGTACACTAGACAATACTAAAGTGAGCGGCAATAAATCTGCCAAGCGTCGCTAAGGAGCCAAAGCGGGGAGGGAAGATTTAATCAGAAAAGGGAATTATGCCACCTGCAGCCTGTCGGCGCGGAATCTACCACTCTTCACAAAGTCACATCAAATTTGCCGCGCTATATAAAAGATGAAATCGGCAGTCGCAATCCCACCCTCATTCCTTTTCTTCCACAGCACTGCGTTAGGCGGTTGCTCGGCTCGTTGTTCACCTCGTCCTCCATGCCATCTCTTCGTCGTACTCTGTCGTCCCCGGCCGTCCGGTCGTCCCCGTACCCGACCTCGCTCTCAGAGCAAGCTGCTATGCTTCGCAGTCAAGGCACAGGTGGCCACAGGCGCTCAACGGGCTCAGAATCGATAGGCAGGAGAGTCTTGGCGGACATCGAGTGGTGGAGAGTTGTAGATGGTCAATGTCTGGTCAGCCCTGACCACGACGACGAGGATGTCGGCCGCGACGAACGGGACACGGAGCAGGTTCCTTTACACGTCGCAGCAGACCGTGTCCAGCCTCCTCAATACTCAGAGGTTGACCGCTCGTTTGTGCCGTTTACATGGAATCCATCTCTTACCGAGCCATCAGAGGTGTGTGTGAAGCCATGCCCACGTTTTTTATATGCGTCGAGATTAATGCGTCATTGCAGGCCATACTATCAGTGGTGCCCACGACGCCGCCTCGCACGCGACACGGTCGGGATTCGTCGTCGTCGTCGTTGGAATCGACGCCCGAACTGCCCGAAACCACCATTGAAGGCATGCGCTTGGACCTCGAGTACTCGACCTGGGCACCCGGGATGCCGACTCGGAGCTTCCCCCGTACACGCGGGAAGACGTGCCCGGAGCGGAGCGGTGCCGGCCTACCTTACCATTCGCGCCCAGACATTTGCGGACTTTCTTGCCCTCCAAAGCGATTTCCAAGAGGTGTACGCCGACTTCACGGTGTCCCCGCTTTCATCGCGCTCCCCGGCCATCTTCAACTGAAGCCGCCCATCCAATAATCACACAACTCGCGGAGACCCTTCCAAAATTTTGTACCCCGCATCTCCTCCTTACCTCATTTCATCTCACGTCGCAAAATTGTTTACTGCTTTCGCAATCCATTCCCACACTTGCATCTGCACCATCTCCATCGTCACCCCAAACCCGCATTATTCTTGCTATTCATCTGCATCGTCGCCAGTCAACGAACACCCATGATTTATTCTGGAAGGCCCCCCGTCTGCTCGGTGGACTGCGTCAATCCATTGCGTGTTTCCATCGAGCGGATTACCTTATTCTTCATATCTCTGGACAGCTTAATGCCAGGCCTATTACTATTCCTTGATGATCGTTTTACGTTCCCTTCGATGATGTTTTGAATACTCCCACAAAATCCGCTCGCGACAAAGTGTTCTACCCTGTTCTTCTTTTCTCTTCACAACTGTAACGACTAGACATGCACGCATTCTTGTTTTTCACTCCATGCCAATTACCTATCTTGATGATAACTTGCCACGACCATTACGACAGTGTTCCTTGTGTGTAACTGTGCAATAAATTTGTTGTAGATTATACATGAATGTGTGTCCGGAGAAGGATGAAATAACTCGTGGTACACAGTCTTCTGAGGACCATGTCACCATGTCCCTGCGTATTGTCGCGTGAAAACAAAGCCCCAGCTTTCTCCGCGCCGTCGACCTTGACGTACGTGTCTTCAGAATCGGAAACACATCAAGCCCGATGATAGGATAGGAATCTCGTGCGCAATCCACGTATACGAACAACCTGATGGAAACGTTCTGGTGGGCCCACTTGTGCACCTCCACGATCCCGCAGTGCAATGTTTACGACAGAATGATGGCAAGACGACCGTGGCAGATGGTGGCGTGGAGTGCACGAGATATGAGATGCTGATTCAAGTCGCAAACCCCAATAACGCTTGAGATCATCGCTTCATTCCAGCGATAGTTTCTGGGCCTGAAACTTTACTCCACGGAGATGTGGCGATGGGACCATAACGCAACACCGAGATGGCGTCTGTACCCAATGGACGTTTGACGGCGGGCGCGGTTACTGGAGTGCCCTGTCGCGCCTTCCAAGCATTGCGGATCGCGGTAGACCGTGCTAAGAGCTGACAAAAAAGGGTTGGTATCAGTCGAGGGTGCAGAAAAAGCCAATATGTCACTATTACCGCGTCTTTTTCGACTCCGTCGATGATGCTCGCGATTACACCCTCGACGGTACTTTGATGGTTGCCGTGAGGCTTATCGTCTCGGAACCTCATGAAGCGCCAGTGCCCCACCGCTGGATCCCAGTGGACTTCGACGATGCGGTCGTCGTACTGTTCTCCTGAGAGCTTCATCCTACGTAACCATGAGCCTTCCTAGACACGAAAGACGCGTGAAAATCTTACTGTTCCCACTCGTCATCGTCCACATACATGTCGTCGTATTGTTCGTATCGTTCACCGCCAAGCCATTGGTGTAATAGGAATACCGGCTTAGCATGAAAGTCTGGCTTTGACGGATCCGACAGTAAAGGCGGAAAGCGCAGTTCCAGTTTGAAGTCGATAGAGTTTTCGTATGCGGATTTCCATTTCATTCTGCGCGTCTCTGTGAATCTAGACATTCAACAGTCCGATAACCACGTACATGTTTGGATCCGTGCCAGGCGAATAAGGCGCGTTGACACAAGTATAAATGAGTCCATCCGTCCCGTGTTGCAGGGCGGGAATGTCGATGGTGAAAACTTGTTCTACATTGTAGGATGACTTGATTTGTTTGACCTTGATGCTGATTGAAATGAGTCTCCCGAACGCTTCGCCAATTCAAGGGAGTATTGCTCACTCAAACGGTTGGTTCTGGGCCATTTGAGGGTGGTCTCTGAGCATTTGCGAGTATGGCTTGTAGAACCATTCAGTAAGTCTCTACAGAGACGTATGCGCATGAGTTTGTGGATTGAGTAGCTGGCGAGCGTACCCCATATCTCTTATCGAGTGGCCTGGGCATGACATTCTGTCCATCGGCGACAAGACAATCAAACGCGAGATAACGAAGGGTGGTCTGCAACGAGTCACGACACGTCGCCCGACGACACAACAAAGTGACACACCTGACCGGATTTGGGATCCTTGTCCATGACAAGCTCCCCGTCAACAATAGTGCTTCCGAGGGGGTTCTTCAGATTCATGTGATGGGGAAAGAAGAGTCCGTCCTGGAGGTAGTATTCATTGTGTCGGTTGATCTGACCCACGACGTGAACGATGTGGAAACACGCCGTCGGTGAAGGCTTACAAGATATGTGTCCTGTTGTCCACCTCCAGACGAACATACAAATAGCAACACTCGAAGTCCGTCAGATTTCTCGCAAACCCAATAGCTACGTCGATGAACGGTTACGACCAGAGAAATGTGATGAAAGACAAGCTACGCACTCTTCTCTTTCAAGTTTCGCGAGATCCCGAGTGAGGAAGCTGACAGGCTGACTTCCGGGGAATCTGACATGTAATGAGGCGCGTGAACAACAGCCGGAAGAGCTGTAAACGCACCGTTGGTTGTTCAAATTGCAAAGACGAGTGACGGTGCTCTTTAGAAAAAAGTCTTGTTGTGAATTCGCGGGCACGAGCGTGCCAGGAATGTCTGGATCTGGGATGGGCATCCAAACAAGTGCTGGTTGCAAAAGGGAATGAACGCCAAAGCCAAAACAAGGCTGTGCAGTCTCTTTGGTTGCTTACGTCACACCATTCAGCGGGCCATTCAAAGAGTTGGATTGACTCGTCGAGTTGATTTCAAGAATACAGCAAATAGAGACAAGAGAAAAAGAGTTAAGCGATGATACAGGAACTACTATGACTACTACACGACAGCAAAAGCACGACAGACAACGTTCACCGGTCCTCAGCCCATTCCTGTAGAAATAGTAATCGTCAAGTGCCAGACAAAAGAAACGACATATGAAGACACGTACGTTCTCCTTCTTAATCTGGGCCTGAAAAAGAGAATAGTCAGAATGAGTCGTGTTAAGGATCAGGGGTACTGACCTCCTCTTCGGGCGTAAAGTCGTTAACGATGTTAAACAGCTTGCGGATTTCTTCGGGTGTCTTGCCCTTGATCATGTTGGCGACGGTCTTGCAGCCGACATCACTAACACGTGAACGTGAGAAGGAAAAGTATGTCGGAGCATAAGCGCCACAAACAGAAGTGACTTGATGTCAAGGTAGTTGGCGGCGAGGATGATCTCAAAGAGCATCTCCTGGTCAACGGTGATGAACTTTTGATCCCATTCGCTAATGTCGGTGGTGCGCTTGCGAGTGTCGTCCTGGCTAGAGTCGGCATCCGGCGCTGGTAGGGGTTCGCCACGGTGGTGTTCGCAGTACTCAAGCACCTACACGACACGGTGAGCATATCGGTGACCAAAAGACAGAGGTGGCTACCTTTTTCAGCACACTGGACGAGACGTTGGGTAGAGGGATGGGCTGATCTGACTCGCCGACATCTGCACGTTGCGAGGTGAGCCACTTGTGGCTGGAAAAAAGACGATAGCTATACCTTCAAGCATGTTCTTGATAAGGACGGAGCGCTCGACAACATCTTTGTCAGTGTTAAACTGCTCATTGTCGGAAGTAACGAGTAAGACCATTTTGAGAGTAGAGGCGAGTGGTATGAGCTGTTGTAGATTTGGTGAAAGAGGCAATGATAGATCGGGACCGCTGGGGCACGTTATAAGGTGGCATGCCGCTTACAAATGCCGGCCAGTCAAGGTCTGTGCGCTGATCAGGCTATTGTACTTATGTCTTTTCTTCGCTGCATCGACCGCGTAACCAGCCCTTTTTCCAATTTCGGTGGGTTGTTTTGTTCGCTGGCCTTGTTGTCTGTAATAGAACAATAGACAGGCCTTGGCGCGGTCCGAACTGCAACAAAACGAGCCGGAGGAACAATTGCCAATCATGGTAGCTCACCAGGAAAGCGGCTCGGTGTCAAAAAATTCTCTGGTGCATTGTCCTCCCATTACTTTAAGGACAACAGACTTATTGTCGTGGCGCAGATCAATACGTGATACCAGGCAACATCATCATTCGCCAACGGGGCACCGTCTTTCATCCAGCTGCGAATGCGAGTCGTGACTTGAAGTAGTTTGTGCTTTCTTCTGACGCTGTTTCTGTACAGGTCGGCATAGGCCGTGACCACACCATATTCGCTCTGATTCCTGGCTACGTGCGGTTCTACAAGCAAAAGTACATGAACGGCGAGCGCAAGTATGTTGGCGTCGTACGCGTCAGAGGCGAGACTCTACCGCGGGATGAGGCGGAGCGAGGGCGGGATCGTTACTTTGGATTGAAGAATCTCAATGCACCCTTAGCAGACGCGGCAGTATGACTTTAATACAGACTACTTTGCAATGCTACCCGTCTCTGATCTCAACCGCATCCGTTGCCGCAACCTATATATAGGCCCTTCTCTTTCTCAACGCTCATCACCACCATGTCTACCGTCAAACTCACCATTACCCCGCTCAAGCCATCGCGTAGGCCAACTCTCTCTCCTAAAGCCGTGTCTGTCTAATATGCACCAGAGCTTCCCTCCGAGTCCGCCATTCTAGCTGCAGGCAAGGAACTCATCGACTCCACCGAGTCGTGGAAGGCTGGGAAAACCTATCACAAAGTTGTCAAGACATACTACCGCCCAAAACATCCCGAGGACGGCGCACAGTTTCATTGTCGCGTCAGCAAACACCCTGCCAGCGAAGCAACTTTCGACCAGATCTGGAGCAAACTGGGGGCAGACAAAGCCCTCCATGAGAAAGAGTACGTCTAATATTGCATACTCAAACTCTTAAACACCGCATCTCGCAGGTTCATACCCGACATTCACAAAGTCACAAAAGTCAAGGAAATCTCGCCCACTCAAACTATATGGACATTGTATTACAAGTTTACCCCGCCTGTCAAAGCGCGGGTCTTTACCGTACTGCAAGTCGTGCAGCTCCAAGAGACGTCTCCCCGCAGCGGGTGAGTGTTCCCACAAGTCTCCTTTCATCAACAACGAGCCACAAAACTAGGATGATCATATCCATTCCCATTGACCTCTCCGACGACCCCGAGCTTGCTGCCCTCGAGGAGAAGGCGATCAAAGGGCGCTACGTCAGTGTGGAACGATTGACAGAACTAGATGATGGCACGACAGAGTGGCGCATGGCTACGTCAAGCACGCCCGGAGGCAGTATACCCGCGTTTATAGTCGAATCGAGCATGCCCAGTAAAATAGCAGAGGTAAGCGCCCTTGTTCTTCGATCCCACGCGTCCTTTGACGTGTTCCCATAGGATGTGCCTCATTTCATGAAGTGGCTGCAAGGCTTGCCCCGGCCCATCGAATGCAAAGCTTGAGCCAGAGGCTCTGGTGGACATTGTACACATAATATTATTCCTCTTTTTAGGCGTCGTTCTATTTCTTACGCAAGTTCTATGTATCGTTCCACTGTTGAACACCTTAGCTTCGAACTGTAAGAGATACACGAGACTTACCTTCCCAGTTCGTGACCGCCTCATTCCACAATTTAACTTCGTGTTCTCTTGTACCCCCAAAGTGTTCCACAAACACGTCACCGAACATCTCGGGCTCGCGCGCCACACTATCCGGCTGCATCATGCGCGTCGTGGCTGTTTCCAGAGACACTGGAAGCATCTTGACCTTGCCGTTCTTCTTATCCTCTGGCGAGAAATGTGAGATGGGGGGAATGGTAAGCTTCATCTTCTTCTCGATGCCGCGAAGACCCAGAAGGAAGACTGCGCTCAGCGCAAAGTACGGGTTCATGTCCGCACCGGGAACACGAACCTCGAACCGTGTAGCTGAAGGAGGCACAGACGGCGGGGATAGAACACGGATGGACGCAGCGCGCGAGTCGTATCCGTAAGTTACGGCATTGGGAGCCCAAAACGCTTCGCCTCCAACGAGGCGCTTGTAGCCATTGATCGTCGGGACTAGCTATAAACGATTAGAAGGGTACAATCGTACTTGGACAGACATACCATGGGCATAACTATGCTTGGGTGGTCAGCACTTTATATATCATAGATGTGAAAACATACCATCGGCAATACCGTCCAACACGCCAGCGAGGAACTGTTCGGCGACCTCGCTTATGTACTTGGTGTCTTGAAATGCAGCACCTTCCCGCCCCTTGGCGACATCGGATTTTGGGAGAGCAAAGATATTATCGCCGGCTTCGTTCCGCAGAGAAACATGTATATGGCTACAGAAACGCGTCAAGAGCAATCACGCGACGATAGTGTAAGATACGCGCCCACTGCATCCAG
Organism: Mucidula mucida; assembly: GCA_015501055.1. Lineage (NCBI taxonomy): Eukaryota > Fungi > Basidiomycota > Agaricomycetes > Agaricales > Physalacriaceae > Mucidula > Mucidula mucida. The sequence goes on along the minus strand of JADNYV010000499.1, from coordinate 5,158 downwards.
GAAGCTAGAAGGAAATGTGTCAGAACACTGAATGAGCTTCCTGTCGATTAATTTACGTTACCCCACGGCTTGGCCATGAAACTTGGAACTACGCCACGCTTCATGCCAATGCTCTTTGTCAAGTATTTGAACAAAATCGCGTTGTCTGCCATTCTCAAAGCACTTGTGTACGCAAGGGCGGTCTCAAGTACGCCGGGACCAGTTTCGGTATCTGTAGCACGATGTTAAATTAGGTGGGCGAGAGACAGGGAACACATTACGATGCCCTTCAATGTCTACACCAAACTGCGTTGCAAGATTGAAGATGTCGTGGAAGTAATCATTGTTCAACTGAGTCCGTAGAAGTGAGTATCCGTGCACTAAAATGTTTGGTTTGAGGAGAGAGAAAATAAAGAATTGTGTAACATACTTCCAGGTGTTAACGGGGTCAAATTGTGAAAATTCTTCTGGGCCAAGGTCTCGGGTGTTTCTGTTGACGAATTGAGATTGGCATGGCAGATAGGCGCGTAAGCAACACACCCTTGAAGTTGAAGAACTGGCGAACGCGTAAGTGTACTAGATCGAAAAGTCGCGTGGAACGTCGATTTACCTCGTACTCAACGCCAGCGAAACATTGATATCCGCGCGCGCTCGCACGATCTGTGGTTATCTTGAGAATACTGCGGGGGTCAACAACCAGCGGCTCTCGAGACTCGGGATCTTGGAAAGATACGAGGAAGAAGGGGACGTTATCTTCCCAAGGAATACGGCGATACGTGGAAAGATCAATAGTCGCTATGAGATCACGATAACCGTTTGCCTTGTTCGATATCAGCAGTTCTCTGGAGTAAACGGCATCATGGATATCCCATCCGCTGCGAGCATGATAAGTACTTGATCCGCGTCATGTATGATAGAGGAGACACGCACAACACGACGCTGCAGAAGCCAAACCCGTCCGGCTTAGCAGCACTGATGAATTTCTCCTTGCTCTGGATGCATTGGATTGTCAATCTGTTGTTCGGACAGAGTAGCGAAAAGGACCCGCCATGAATTTGCCTCGGAGAACACCATCGACTATAGAAAGTGTTAGATGGCACTACTACAAGGCCATCAAGAAAATATGGATGCTGACCATCGATACCTACCGCAACATCAGTCAACTGATAGCTGGAGAAGACAGTGAACGTACCCGCGACCTTGACCTTGATGTCACCGGCGAGAAGAGTGCTTAGATCTGCCAGCGACTTGGGAGCGCCAGCGGTAGGAGACATGTCTATAGATGGACAATGAACACGGCGAAAGGAGTGGTAGAGATGGGGGCGCAAAGTAGGCCTCTATATAGATTCAGGGGCCTACATGTGCAGCCAATTCGGATCAGAATCCCCCCCGTGACGTCGCCGCCACTTATCGCCTCAGCGCGAAGTTCGATTTCTTGACCGAAAACGCTGCACACGCGACGGTTATCCAAAATTTCGCGCTTGAGGTGTACGTGGCGCGAGACGGGCGCCAAGTAAGCTCCTCGATTGAATCTGGAGACCTGTGCATATTCAGAGCATACTGTAGAGAAGTTGCTTGGCATATGGTAGTACTACCACTCCATATTGAAGACCTTCAAGGTTCCAGAATCTTGACCAAGCAACTATGATGAGTGTCCATGCCAAAGAGTCTAGACGAGGCATCACTTTCCGAAAACGGCTTGCATGTTGACCACCATCTTGCCGACGCCCGCGCCAGTCAGCTCATTATCCATCGCCGGGGACCATCTGTTCACTGGATGTGGTACGACATCATTCATATCGTGTTGGGTCGTCGTTCATGTATCCTGAAGACGATGGGACTTTACGCGTCTACAGCCTGTCGGGGCAACGAAACGTACTAAAAGCTGTACGAGGCCTTGGATCTGAGGTCTCTTCCATCGCATGTATCCCTGGTGCAGGCTCCAAAACTCCAGATGTCTGGCTTGCTTGTGGAACTCGGGTGAGCATCTGTCCTTCACCGCCATCTCTTCTCACGTTGACAGGTTCTGCACTTCACCCTGGAATCGACAAAAATGATACTGGGACCCTCTGATGCTTTACATTCCATCGAACTGTGCTCCTCTGAAGACGACGTCTTGAATGAGGTCGGTTCAGGTCGCTACATTCGTACCGGACCACCGTCTGAGGATGTTAGCTAGATCTGCTTGGACGAAAACAACTCCGCGTTTGCATTCAGTTTAGATTCTGGCGCCGTTGGGGTTGTGGATCTATCAACGATGACTGTGAAGACTATGAAGATTAAGCACACTAGTGTCCGTTCCCTGCCAATCTATCTGTCTCGTCCGCCTAACGTGTTTATAGATATGTGGATCTGTCAGGTTCATACCAACGCGACCTCGAGAGCTCGTAAGTGGTGGATATGACCAAGCGCTCTTACACTTCGACCACGTACAAGGGAATGTTCTATCCCAGTATGATATACGTATGTCCATGCAAAAATCCAGCTTTCCATCGTTAATGTGCTTCGTAGCTGCAGCTCTCGTGGTCGGTGGGACTACCTTATCCCCTCCCTTCGTGCTTTGTCTGGCTATTTCTAGCAATGGCCTCCTCGCGGCTGGCACTGCCGACGGCCGTCTTGTTCTTGGAAAAGGAGGGATCAAACGACCATCGAAGAAAAAGTCGAGAAAATGGAACGGATTAGATCCTCAACATATTGTCAGCCGAGTAATGTCCACCGGACCAATTGTTGCGGTGTGAGTACTCCGTACAGGAAAAAACACAACTCTACTCACACTAAGATCAACACAGAGCATTTTCTCAACCGGACGTCCTAACGTTTTCGAGTCTCCTGGGCACCATTTATCATATTCGCATCTGCATTGACGAAGAGTCAGAGGAAGATACGATTACCATGCTGTGGGAAGGCGAAACGAAAAACATCGCGAAAGTCAACGCGTTAGTGGTGGTTAACGAAAAGATTGTTGTTGGAGGAATTGCGCATGACGGAAAAGGCATAACTGATATTATTGAGATCCAGATATCCTCTGCAACTTGAAATCTAAACATGCGAAGCCAGTGGCAGGCCGTCAGCAATTTTGTACGAGTTAGTCTGAATCAGGGCATATAAGTTCCAAGGAATGGCGTGGCGTATCGAGGGCCATTGCGTGTTGTTCATGCGGACAGTCTCTAAAATCCTCTGTACTGGAGTGAAGGCTTGTACCCGCGCTAAACATCCTCCTGACCCTTAGGCTGAAGAAGAGTCAATCCATTGCGGCCTACCATAAACACTGTTTGATTTTCGTGTGCCTCAAATAGTGTATCTTGCGCGATACATCCGAGTACCCGTGGCGCGAGGCTTTATAGATGCAAAGGTCGAACGACATTAAAAGAGAGGGCGTAACGCACCCAATAACGCGTATAGCGTGAAGATGACAACTGATATCTGACTGAGAGGAGGATTCCTGTACGAGCACATAGAGAAGGGGGTGTAATTAGACAACCAAACTACGAAGTCAATAGTTGATTATCGTCATTTTCTTCGTTCTTCCTCCAACTGCTCTTCAAGCTGGCGGATCCTGTCAAGGTGGGTATCTCGTTGGTGTTTGAGTTTGGCGATATATTCTTCGTCAGTATACTCCGTAAGCCCTATCCATTTGAGGACGCGTGGTGAAATCCATCGCGCAGTGGAAGGTGATGACTCCGGCTGTTGGCTTATCTTGTTGACATACTTCACGCGCTGCACGTGTACCTCATTGTAGCTTAGCTGCAGCACAGCACAGAGAATCCCTGCTGTAAGGCTTGCTGAAAGTATGGCTGTTCTGCCGGCTAAGATTATTTTCATTCTAGCGACCATGAGATAGCAAAGTAAGGGAGCGTACCCATGAGACCACGGAGCCCACCACCAGTTAAAATGCCACTGGCCACACTGTCGAGGAGACTGTCTGTCCTCATCTCAGTCCACGTTCGGGGCGGGAGCTCGGAGTCGGACGGAAGACGTTTCCAGTCGTATGTGTTCCGTTTCCGAGCGTACGGTGCAGCAGGAATAGTCGCAATTAAAGCAGGGCTAATCACCAAGTCTCGGAGACCTATGACAAGTATTTACTTCAAATTCGAACATTAAGCCTGGTGAAATACCAAAGAACGTCACCGCTACAAGGCCGCCATTCAAACCAGCTAACGCAGAGAGTCGACCATGGTTTGGATGTCTCTTGAATATCTGGTATATACCAGTAATGAACGCGGTAGTGCCGGCTGAGAAAGACAGGGTCAGACCGAGCATAGACGAGAAGAAGCAGTACTCACCAGATAGGAAAGTGCCTCTCAGCACCGTGTCGCTGGCGTCTTGCCAATATGAAGCATTACTCATGAAGATGGAGGACTTTACAAAAAAAGAACTCACGATCACGAACCGGACCGGTCATCTATTTGCTTGTCATCTACCATGACAAGCCTTGCTGCGTTCTTGTCGCTGCCAAAGTCGTCGAGTAACTTTGGAAATCGTGTCAGCAATGAGCTATCGCCTATCCACAAGATTCCCCGTCTAGACACCGATGCAGACATCTCAAGGAGTCGGTCTGCGTCGCGACTGGTTCACTCTGCGAATGAAAGCACTGGCATTACGACTATCAAGATTATCGGCGACGATGGTACCTCTCACGCTGATCCATCCTATGAGTTTACTCATCCAATCCAGTGCGCGCTCTCCCGGCCGTCGACTTCAAGGCAATCGCCAAGCGTTACATGCGGGTCATCCTATCTCAACATGATGGCGGAGTCCGATTCAGCTACGAGGAAGTCTTCAACGCCTGCCGAGCCGCTGTGGCCGCTGGCCATGGTCCTTACCTTCACGGGGCTCAATGATTCCTTCAACAAGTTTGCCCATGAATTGACTGTGGAACTTCGACAAGATAAGAATCGAGTAGGCAGGGATTCCGTAGATTGGCTCAGCGCCTTTCAAGAAAAGTGTTTGATCTACCATGATAAACTGGTTTGTCACAACTTCGTTGACCGGCTAAACACCTTCTGAGCTACGTTATAGCGCACTATCCAGTCCTTGTACGCGTGTCTGGATCAGTTGTATGTCTCGAAACACAAGGGTGTAGACAGCATCGAGTATGTATAGACGCTTTCTACGACTGGTCGTCATGCTCATCAACAGGTCTATGGCTATTGCCGCCCTCATCCAGCGTGATTCTTTC
>JADNYV010000498.1:0-25136 GCA_015501055.1 Mucidula mucida | reverse complement strand
TGTTTTTCTTTCTTCTGTATATTCAAAGCGTTACGACAGTATCCATTTTCTCGAGAGTGTATATCTAAATTCCAATTAGTGTGGCGGCAGGCATCAGCTAATCAGGGGAACGTACTCCTGTCGTCTGATCGTACACGAGCACACATAGCATGTCCTTGGCCGCAGATGCAGAGCCGTTGAAGACGTGGACTTCGCCAGGCTAGGCGCCGCGTCAGCAAGCGCGATGGTGACGAATTGCGGTCGCACCTGGGTACTCGGATGCTCAGCGACGACCGTCGTCTTGTCGCCCTGCGGCTGTTTGAATGTGATCTTGCCATTGTCGTTGGCGTTAACAGAAGAAGGCTTAAAGTTATCTATAACGCAAGTCAGACGAGAAAATCATAAGCGAGAGTCAAGGACAACGCACAGCGCATAGAATAGAACTCGCGCGGCGGGAATTTCTTGTTGGGTACCTCGTTGCGGCGGATCTGCATCATCCTTGTCATCGAGGAGCCTATCTGGACGTTGTGTTTGCCTTCGGGGACCCACTGCCCCGCTGAAGAGCTCGTCGCAGCCATGGTAGTGGACAAGAGGGAAGGCGGAGTGGAACAATGGCATGGCTGTTCGGTCCGCGTCCGCCGGATCCACAAACCCTAATCCGGGGTTTTATGCTACAAATGTCTTGGAGCTCGAAACGGTCTCACTATTAACATATTAGTAGTAGTAGTATTGTATTTGCAGTATGAGATAACTAGACTCAGGTAGTCGCTTTTATGGAGTCCGAGGCATCCACTTGTCCCTCAGCACTACGCTAACTTTCGTTCACGGTCCCTCTGCACCTGGTCTACAGACGTTTCACTTGCGGATCCGGGTCTGTCTACACCAAACTCAACTCCATTGCCTGTTTCGTACCCGCGATTACTGCACAATCTGCCCAGTTGAGACCTGAGGTTCCCCCGCGGAAGAAATCGAAGAACAAACGTTCTCCAGGCGCTGGCCCAGAATAGAGTTTTTGGAGGTCCTTTCAACGTTGTCCTGTGGTAGATCCAGAGCGCACGATACGACAGCCCTCACATTACGCAACATAGCCTCCTCAAGACCGAGGCATACTTCCATTGGACCATCCCCAGAAAACTGCAGCTCCAAGGGCGAACGGCGTATTCTGTTCGGCGCATACACTTCTTCATATCCTTATCCACCGAGAGTTATATGCGCGCATCAATGTAGCACTTCCAAAGCACGGTGCCGACGAGAGTCCCAAATACGCGTAGGGTATCGGAGCATGTAATGGTTGAGTATGATGATAGAGCAGGAGGTAGATGCAGGATCGGGCCCGAATGTCAGAGTGGTCATACTTCGGATCTTTGGCAACGCATCGTCTGGTACGAGCCCTTGGATAGTAGTCATTACCGACGCGACATCCGATAGACGTGAGGCGGCCAACGAAGGAGATGGTAAATTATATAAGGGTATGAAGGAATCGATTGCCGCGTTGATAACCTGGTCGGAGACCGAAGGGGCTCCATCGCGAAGAAAAGCAAATACGATTTCTCGAGGATGGCATTTCAACGGTACAGTAGGGCGTGGAGTAATCACCTCAATGATTAGCTTCTTCGTGAATATCGTGGAAGCTCGAGAACGGTGGGAAAGTGCTAGTTGCAACAGAGAATCGATGCTTTTCTCTATGTCCATGAACTTTCTGATATGGGCTCGCAAATCAAAATTTGGCCGATCTATATTGTGTCAGAAACGAACATAAAATGAAGGACATGAAGCATACCCTTGTTAGCAGTGTTATACAGTTCTAGGGCTTTATCATACTTCGAAACCACTAGACTATACCTCGACGAGGCATATTGGGTATATATAATTCGGCTAGCATTGGCGTACGCCTTGACATGGCCATGCTTGACTCCTGGTAATTCAAGGAGAACTTTGGGCAACTCAACACCCAGCTCTGTCAACAGAGTCACAGCCGCACCAATGTTCGCGCAGTGCCGGGTATTATCGTCCGCCATCAAGCTTTCCACCGAGTGTACATCTTCCAAGAAGGAAGAGCCACCGGCTCGAGCATCAGGGTCACCACCTACAAGCCCTTGTACAAACTCTCGAAAGGCGAACAGTTCTGCGGAATGTCGATGAATGAAGTCGAGGAGCCGGTCAATACAGCGTTTGTAGACGATGAAACTAAGGCTGTCGACGGCGGCGTCGTATGCTGGCACATCGCTGTCGATACTAGGTAAGCGGGAAACGCGCACTAGAGCGTCCCATATCGATGCGATATAACGCTTCAATTCATCCGGATCCGTTTCCAGCGCGTTTGAAGTAATATAGAGGTGAAGGTGATCCACGGCATGCGACGCAGAGACGGCGAACACCTGGTCCCCGGGGTGCTCGACGCAAAGGCTCGCCAGCGCATCCAAGGCGGCTTTCTGGATTTGATCGTACTGGCTTTGAAAGGCATATCTGGACCCAGAGATGCCGATATTACACTTGGGCGCAAGGATATGACGTAGGTCTTCGCAACTTTTGCCGTGTACGAGGGCAGCGAGGATGAGAAGAGCGTCCTGCGAAGAAATCGACATGGAAAGAAAGAACTAGGGCTGCTCAAAGCATGTCTAAGACTCCAAAATTGTGTACGTAACACGTCTCCGCGCTTAAGAGTTCGCTGTAAGCGACGCCTCGTGCAAGATTCTAGTGGAGATCAGCGACTGAGCAGGTGGAAAGCAACATTCAAGTTGAATAAGTTCTTTGCCGCTGAAATTCAAAATTTCAAAAACCGAAAAAGGAATTGAGCCGGCGGTGCCGACATCATTGTGGCGGCGCATCAAATTGTCAAATCGTTGCTCTTCTCTCTTATTACAAGCCTACAATTCGTGTGGCACCATTTCTTCTAGGTGGGTGCTCTGACAAAGTCTGTCTTTCTGGTGTGTACATTGCGAACGTATCTCGATTCTGCTACTTTACGGTGGCGTTCTATTAAGTACAACGCCCATGCCACTTGTGGCCTTTGACATGCTCATTGCTCTAGTCTCCTCTAGTATCTTGCCAATGTTATGGAAAATGGTTCGACACTTGCGCGGAAACAAATAATGCTGACCTAAGCTTCCTTCTTGGCTTTGGCGGCCAAGGCACTCAAGCCAAAGTGAGCGTTCTCTCCTGTAGCCCTTCTTTTCTTCTGACTGTCATGTTTAGAGTTCCTGCCTTGCTCTTTCTGCTATGTCTGCCCTCTATCTCTTATGCTCTCAACATACGCAGCCTCCTCTCTTTCTGGCGAAGAGCAGATCGAAGTGTACCGGAGGCGGGATACTATAATCCGTATGATTCTGAGAGAGGAGGGTCCTTATTAACCGTGGGTCCACTTTATCATTGATGTGATGTCTTGAACCCATCCATTCGCGTAGAAAATCCTTGGAACGACATACCCGCCCGGTCAAGCAGAACCAGTCAACGTTATTATCTCAGGCAACTCGGATGAACAAATGCTGAAAGATCAAGAGGAAAACGGTGGTCTCCGAAACTACTTCTTGTACGTGTCACAGTACTCCCGTACTCTTCCCTTTTACTTAGTCTCCTAGATCATTACAGTTTTCCGGAGAATGCTTGGGCCAACATCAAGGTACCGCGCAGCAGGTGGATTTGGGTGACGGAAATGGATACCGTGCGTTCCAAGTGGCGTCGAAAACCTGTCGCTCGTGCTTATTTGGGTCTGGTCAGTAAACGAGACGGCAGTGATTCGGTATAACTACGGCGATCCTGCACTCGGCGCGTGCACAGAGACGATCAAAGGTGGAAATCACTTCCGCTACTGGGTACAAAACGGGGACAAGGGGAACAGGCAAGATGTCAATTTATAGATAGTCAAGTACACGTGCTGACGCTTCTCCCAGTGGTGCGATATTCATGGCCTGTTCCTACGAGATGCCCATTTCATGTGAGGCAATCGCAACGTTCTCACCTGCTAATCTCGAATCCAAATTTATCCATAGTGCAACACGACATCGTGCCAAACGGCTACAATCTTGGTCGCGATTATATTGTCGGCAATGTCACTGGTTCTGCAATACCTACATTGACACTCACCAACGAGTCGACGTATTCAGGATCGACTTCTTATGGTGGATATACTTATAAGACTGATGTGTCCTACGCGTCTGGAATGCTTCAGAACACAAGTATAGGCATAAATCACAACATAACTGTTCTGATTGATGGCGTAACCAATGCTGTTGACGGCTTGGTCGCTGTCCTGCAGGTCACAATCACGGCGCGGCCACAGTCCGACCAGTATGTTCTCGCCCTATGTTTCTCCGCGATAACGTGCTGCTGACGACGATGCTGTAGGAATGCTGCGTTGCCGGCGTCTCCATGGCCATCACTGTGTTCTACCATCGTGTTCTTTGCTGCGCTCTTGGTTTCGTTCTCGTAGCCCCCAGTGCTCAGACCAATCTCACGACACGATAATGGAACGACGGGCAGCTTAGAAGTATACCCTGAACCTACTGCTCTAAACCTACGCACCGCATAATAAAGATCTTACGACTCGAACTCATAATCGCAACTCGCACGAGCAATGATACACCCTAGCCATCTTGAAGAACTCGGCCAACCTTACGAATTGTCACCAGACTTTTGCATAGAACATCAAATGATTGTGAAGGTCGCAATCGTCCGGGGAGCTCGCAGGTTAGACTTTAAGAAGAAGGCGAGTTAGTTTAATAATACACGAGCTTTTTCGATAGACAGTGATTCTGACTGAGCTGCGTGTTTAGGCATTAGTCAAAATTTCAGCTGTCCAGTGCACATAAATGACGGGCGCAATCGACACTAGCTCGCGATCAAGATAAGGATTGCATAGAGAGTGCGCGGGGGTCGAGTCATTGTCCCCTTCGCAGCTTAGCCAGTGACGATTGAGCCGCATTTCTCGCGAGAAAGGCAGATAATTATTGAATAGGCAGTACCTCGCTGCGACACGAGGTGATTGATTGCCTGCGTGAGCCTCGGAGTCTCGCTTCCAGAAGTGTTTTGAAAAGCGCCCGTACGTGTTTGATATCAGTATTCCGTTGAAGTGCGGGAGTACGCTACTACATATGATCTTGCGAAATGGTACTTGGCAGATTGTTTCCAGTGTGGCGGTGAAAATACTCCGAGATTGCATTATAGTCCAGAGGGTTGCCCCGTTTCGTTGCCCAGCTCCATACAAAGCCAACTAGAGTAGACAAGTCACTCAAACACTTCGGTGTCGTAGCACTTCCTAAGAGACCATGTGACGTTAGAACACCGGCGTTGTCATCAGTCTTACCTTCTTACCATCATCGGGTCTCTTAATGGCGCTTTCGCCTACAAACAGCTTTATAGCAACGTCTCAGCCGATATCTCAGGGTGCTGAAGCTAAAGTCTACAAAGCGACATTAGGTTCCACTCCGATTCTGATCAAACATCGCTTCAACAAGCAATATCGGCATCCGTCTCTAGACGCGTCGCTAACACGCGCGCGGGTCGCCGGGGAGGCCAGAGCGTTACTGAAATGCCTTCGATCTGGCGTAAACGTGCCAGGAATACGCATGGTCGATGCCAGCGAAGGCGTCCTTGGTCTCGAATGGATCGATGGACAGAGCATCAGAAAACTATTACCAGGTGCTGAACCTGAGGACGATGATGATGACGAGGAGTTGGATGTTACAGCCGAATCTTTAGAAGAATACGACTTGTCTCTTGAGGATCTCATGGGCCTCGTCGGGACGGAGATTGCAAAGATGCATCTTACAGATATTATCCACGGCGATCTTACCACTTCGAACATGATGCTTCGCCATCCAGGCCGAACTGGCCTCCCGACCTCGCTTTACCTCATTGATTTTGGGTTATCATATGTATCCGGCCTTGTGGAGGACAAGGCTGTTGATTTATACGTTCTCGAACGTGCGTTCTCGTCGACGCACCCAGAATCTGAGCCATTGTTCGCGTCGGTGTTGAAAGCGTATGAGACGAAAATGGGGAAAGAGTGGGTCGCGGTGAAACGGCGATTGGATGATGTCCGCTTGAGAGGTCGGAAACGTAGTATGGTTGGATGAATAGATATCTGTAAGGTGGGTTCCTCATCGTAACTAGAAGATTTCTCAGCGGGAACTCATGGTCGCCAATTTCAGACATCAGATGTACTATTTTGGCGTAGGGTGGTACTATCTAGAGAGTTGCTTCATAGCACTTCAACTGACAGTCGGAGAGATTTATGCTTCTTCCGGCTACTTACTCACATGAGCGGCGCACTCACATTGGCAAACTATATTTAACCCGTGCGTGTCGCCTTTCACTATTCTGTGTTATACGCTACTCGGCTATTTCTGCACTGGAAGTGTGAGCACTATAGCTCGGCGTTTCCATCAATTTGACCCGCTGTGCTTACATTGAACCAATGTTACAGAATTCCGGTCTTTATATAGGTTTGCGATTTTCTAAAAAATGACGAAGAGATTACTTTTTAATTGACAATGTCGAAGGATGCCACAACAACTCGGGAAACAGTGCTGTTACTCTTCCTAAGCTGCAGCGGCCATTCGGTTTTACGGCTTACCTTTGAATTCGTTGAGTTCCCGGTCGGGTAAAGAACTCCAGCGCGGGGGCTTCTCAACAGCTTCTCACTGTAATCAGTTCCGGCAATCCGCGTATACCGGTTACGCAGCTCGTAAAATACGAAAGCATGAGGCCTGCATGGGCTGAGTCCGAGTCTTCCCGTTGCTACTGTGGGACCTTCTAAATGGCAAAATGAACCCAGAACGACCGATGTTCAACGGGAGCACACTAGAAGACAGCTGACCATCGGCGTAAGCCTATTGAACGAGACGTGAGTCCTGTTTATAGCATACCTTGATTTCAGACGTGGCGAAGAAAGGCGGTAGATTACACTTTCGTTTGAGTCAGATCTATTAATATACTCCGTAGAGCCTCGATGAACGGCTATAGCTGTAAATATCACTAGGTGCACGGGGGGCTAGTTACATTAAGACGAGGTGTGTACGCGACTCCCGAGCAAAGACTGATGGCGAGCTACGAACAGCACTCACCTTACCTTAGTGGCAAAGTGTGTGATTCGAGCTGTTCTATCCTTGGAGGGGTTATTGATGGATTGACATCTTTTGTTCACAGAAATATTCAGCGACGGGCCAAGCGGTGATGCTTACTGCTCATTACTAGGTCGCAAGAATCGTCATACCGTGACCATGCATTGAAAAAATAACGACATTTTGTAAGGGAAACTGATTTTGCTCAGCCACGACCACTCTTGGCAGCAGATGCCAAGGTGGTACCGCAATATACGGTAAGGCTGAACCAGCTGAATCACCCACATGAACAGTGGAGGAATCGTCATACTTTTGCGTGAACTATTCAATATCTAACGCTCCAGCGATGAAACGATCGAGGCTTCATTCTACGTTAGAATTTCCCACGCCTCTTTTATCTCGTGAATTGGTCAGAGGAAGCGTCGCGAGAAAATACGGTCTCCGTATTGAGACCATATACAAACGACGGACGTCACTGGCGGTACTTCTACTATAAGCCGATGTGAAGCGGGGGACTCCGATAGCTCACGCGGGCAGCTGAGCAAGCAGGCCGTTTTGACTGAAGAATCGCTTGGCTTGATCCTTTCCTGTACCTTGTCTCCTATTGGTCGAACACGCCAAGGACACGCTGATTCCTCCACCCCACAAACGCGAATGTCACGGGAGCGCGGATTCAAAGGTCGACGGAAATTCGAAAGCTCAGAATGAGGCATGTGACAAAACGTGGTCGGCACCGCCATGAAAGAAGACACGTATCAAAGACGTGGAACACCTGATGTCTGGGGCGAAGAGAACGAGGGGACTCGGCGTGTTTAGAAGGATCTCGAAGAACACAGAAACCGGTGTTGATGAGAGCTACTGTCGCAGCGGATGACCCGCAGAACGTAGACAAATTTCCGAGGATCCCCACTGCAAAGAGAAGAGGCATGCATGAATTCGATATGTAAAGAGTAATAAGATATACGCATTGCAAAATGATGCCACAGCAGTTTACACACAACAAATCGCAAACTAGATCGAACCTAATATAACCAATGTTCAAGAAACCTCAAATGAAAAAATGGCAGGGAGACCTATATCTTGTGTCGCGAGACTTTTTCTACACCTGCGCCCAAACTAGTCTTGCGAGGCTCAACAGTTGGGCTAACATCTTCGTCGTCAGGACTGTCCTCTACCGGACTGTCGTCGTCTTCTTCGTCATTTTCGTCGTCGTGAAGCGGCACAGTAATGGCACGCGTATCGTGCTCCTCTTGAGCCTCCAACTCGGCCGCCTCCTGAGCCTTCTTTTCGGCCTCCTCCTTGGCCTTGCGCTCGCGCTCCTCCTTGCGGCGCTTGACCCATCCCATGCCACCACCGTCATCTTCATCGTCGGCACCAGTCATACCAGTGTTGCCCTGGACCTTGCCCCACATGCGGCCACCGACTTCGCGCTGATTCTTGACGCTGCCCATACCACCGTACCCCCATTCTACGAATTCGGGTTCAGTGTCTGGTGCAGAGGCAAAGAGGTTCTTGCGCTCCCCATAGACGCGTCCGTTGAGCATTAGCTGGGGCTGCTTACGCTGCGTGTGTAATGGCGCTAGAAGGCCATCAGATGTCGTAGGCCGCCGGGGGTTAGAGGTTTTGGTAGAGCGCACACTACCACGGTTGGAAGTTGTACTTTGGGTACGAAAGAGAGAGTCGTTGGTAGCGGTAGACCCAAAGGAATTTAAGGAAGAGAAACGCGATAGTGAAGTATCCTAGAATCTAGATTAGCAATAAATCTAATCGTATGTGAGAAGAAAAACAAACCTTTTCTTTTGAACGAAACATACGCAGAAAGCGAGACTTTCTCGTGGGTGGTGTGGTTGAGTCTATGCTCTGAGTAGGAGTCAGACTGTGCATCGAAGAAGATGCACTAGACGACGTGTCGCAGGGTTTCTTGCCTCCCGGTAGGACAAAGGGGAACAACAGCTTTGGGTTGGGACTTTTTGAGAGCTCGGTGTCGAGAGGCTCAACATCATAGTTGTCATCGTCGTCGGCGTCGTGGACAGTGAGGACGTGAGGGTCGGGCAGCGGTGCAAAGCGAATCCGCGACATGGAAGGAGGACAGCAGGATGATGGTATGGGCAAGTGAAGTTCAGATGCATATATGATATATGACCTCGGACTTGGCGTTACGAGAGGGTGTCATGGGTCCCGCGGCCATCGAGATCTGCCTCCGAGCATCTAGATTCGGCGCTTCCTATTCTGCTCTGTTCCCTTGCTTTCTTCGAGCCCGTTTACGGCAGTGTCCGTAAAGACATTCTTACTGCTGACTCCCTTTCTTCCCCGAACAGAGTACAAACGTGCGAGTTCAATCTTACTAGGGACCTACAGCCCACCACATCGGAAATTAACGCCTGAAACCCTGCACCTGAAAATTATTTTCAGTGACTGTTGAGGTCCAGGCTAAAATACTTTAAATTTTCTGCGCGTTTCTCCGGCCACACATATTCATTCGGGGCCTGGTTGTCAAGGCCTGTCGCGCCCATCCAGTTTCACTCCAGCCAAGTGAGGGACGATGCAGCTCCCGCTACCGACTTTGCTTCAGATTTGTCTTGTCCTCCCTCTGCGGCGCGCAGCGTCAGCGGCGCTGCGTGTTTTAATTCCGGCCGGACGCCACATTCCGTGTGATAACTGTCGTACATTAGTCCTACTCAATTCCAGTTTATTTCTCCAGTTTATTTTTTGATGCCAGGAACGGAAGGACGGGTCAGTCTTGCGAAAACCCTGAGACGCGTCCATCCATACCTTGTCGACGCGTATCGTTCTCCACCGTTACTGAAGCCCGCAGCCCCGTTCAAGTTGCAGATTTGGAGATCAAATGCCCCCCTTCGTCAACCAGGCTGAATCCTAGCTGAGAGCTTGTGTAGTGTTTGTTGAGCGGGCCAGAGGCGGCCACCCTGACTCCCGCCATGATGGCCATCAGTTTTGGACCCTTCGATGACGCAAAATAAACTGAGAAATAAACTGGAATTGAGGAGGACTATTAGATGAGATGCTCACCGCATCATCAATTCTTGTGCAGTCGGCATCGACGCGTACACATTGTTCGGTATGACAGATACATTAACCCGGCCTCCCCGTCCGTCAATTCTATTGCTCAATCAGCTTTCTCATCGTCAGAGATATCCTCCCGCGGTCTTCGAACGTTCATCGGTCTTCATCTGCAACGTTCATCCCCTTACGACAAGTTTCCAAGGCGTACCGTACTGTTTCCTGTGTGTCTCTGAGTGTGCGCGAACAAGCCCGGACCATATCAGCGACCTCGAGCTCCCCCGGGACCTCAGTGCTCATATCGCCCATCTTTTCTTCGAAATTAAATCATGATCATACAAAGACCCATCGCGTCCGAACCATCAAAGGGACGAGTTTCAACACCGAGTTTATCGCTATGATTATCCTTCATCTTCAATCTTTTACTGTGTAGGGTGTAGGGTATTCAATGTCTTCTTGCTGCTGCTTTCTCTGTGGGCAAAGGGTGTAGCACTACACCGAGTTCCATCCCAAACTCAATGGATTCCGATGCGTATACGCCACCATCGAATAGTGGTGTTATCCCTGGTGTTGTGTGTACGTTGAACGTTGCCAAAGTCGCAGGATACCATGTTCACTTGAGTTTTTCACTCTATTCTTGATTTGCTCACCTCCAGGCGTCCGTTTTGCTCGTGAAAAGAGGAATTCGAGGAGATTTTTGTGGTGGCCTTGATAAGACCCGTATTCAGTGTCGTGTCACCATCTCACAGCAGAAACTCCACTTTCAAAGGTGGCGTTCTCGTGTAACCATTGAAGGTTCGTGTTGTATTTGATAGCATTGGGAACGCGGCTGATTTCACAGTCCGACTCACCTCTGACTGTCTAAAGGAACCTGCTCTCGATTTCCTGACATCCGATTCCCAAACCTCGCTCACTGACGGCATGTATTCGTACAATGTACACGTCTCCCTGCCCGTCAGAGACCCCAACACCCCACGGATCAGTATCATCAAACGCGTCATATCCATCTCGGCGGCAGTGACTTAAAGTTCGTTTCTTATCTACTCTGCCCTCTCGGTGTTTCCCGTCCACACACGTTGTTCGCAAGGGACCTGATGATATAAATGCACGGTCCGGATGGTACCTCGTAAAGGGTATCCCGACAACCGTTACCACATACCGAACAGCGTATTCCTCGACGTTGGCTGGAATACTGAAAGTGCCCTCGATATAGAGTCTCGACGCCTAGGCCATGCTCGATCTAGATCCACGATGCCACGCCACTCTCTGCTACTCTTTCCAATCATTGTCGGAAACCGGGGGTGCATATGCACACATCAACACCGTCTTTTTCTGGTTCATCACGGCTTCCATTCTGAAGAAAGCACCCCACTCTTGTTGAACTAGATCCTTTCATTGAGGAAACATATGCTACTTGGTCTTTCTGATTTGGTCTCACGTCAACTCCCTTTGTCCTTGGTCTCGTTTCGCTTGCTTTATTTCTCATTCCCCTTGCTCCCTCCCTCATTGTTCTGAGTCATTTTGGTTACTCTGACGTCTCTCCGTGACTTGCGAGGACCCCAGAACCGCTCAACCACCTTGGCAGCTGTCACATGAAGCTTTTTAAGACACTGAACAGCGCATTACTGCGAGCCTTAGGCTATTCCACTCCGCTCTGACAGCCGACGACTATGTGTCTGTCGGGTGATCTACAAGAGGTAATATTACACTGACAGTCGGAATCGTTGTGATATGAATGTTTCCTCGGTTTACAAGTTAGTGATTTCCATCTTCATATACTTGCGCTTACAATAATCGAATGAAGCGAAATTAAGCAGTCTCAATGCTTGGCCGGCCTTAGTCAACTGCGCCACAACTAACCAAGTTCGCGGGCTCGTGCCTTGACTCATAGTCCAAATGATGATGTTTAGCTTTGTGCAAACAAGTTCTCCACCGTCGAGCTCCGTCCGTATGAGAGAGACACGATCTACTCCATCCTCTCGAAGATCCGTGGTGTTTGCTGCTATGCATCGTTCGTGCCAAGGAACCCCCTGAAGAATAGACTTAAGGCAGATTCGAAACCGCCTCAACTACAACCTCGAAGAACGCCCGTGCCAACAGGACTGCCATCGGATACATTCTCACATTACCCCCCGGACGTTTGCGGTCCCTTTCGGGCTTTACGCGTAACACCCAAACGGTGCTACTAGTCCTTACCAGAGTCTATTCTGAACCCTTGATTCCCTTTTCCCCGTTTACTGCTGGAACCCAGGCTCAGACTAAGCGAGTACGAGAATGAATACCAAGTCCGCTTGGCCCAGCAACATTAAATCTGTGTCGATGTCAGCCGCTTTCGTTCCATGATGGACCCGTCTCGTATCGGGCTATACGAAAGCTTTGGGGTCTTGTACGAGCTTTTGCACTCCGATGGACACTTTTGAGATGAACTCTTGGCCGCCGCCACAGTGTATTCCTGAAAGTGGGGTGGGTGGACACTCTAATTGACTGGATAGTCACGGGCGCGCTACGACTCGTCTTCGATGATTCCCACCATATCAATGTTCAGCGCTCAACTTCTTCTAAAGGCACCATGCTCTGTCAGCTCGACGTTTTGAGTTACCGTGTCTTGAAGATAGAGTTGTGTTGTATTTTTGGGGATGCTGTCAGGAGCCGGCAGGCCTCAAAGAAATCATGAAAACGCGGTACTTGATCTTGAACTTCCACCGTGAGTACTGCATGCTTTCAGTCTTCTTCGGCCGGGGTTTTATCGGTCGCAGTTTTTTTGGAGCTGGGAAAGAATTTCGCAGCAGGGATTCTTTCACTTTGGTGGTTTAGGACATTGTCCGTGGGGTCCTTGCTTCTCTAAGGGGGCGAGGGCTGTCATAGGTTTCTGTTGTACGTGCCGAACATCGATGTGGATTCTGGACTCATCTACTTTTACTATCAAGCAGCGTGTAGAGCAGGGGTTTTCACGGTTGCGTTCACAAGTGTCCCCGGAAATCTAATACGTGGACCTGTCGCGCGAGGCTTCGACTTCGTGAAGACATTGGTGGGCATCGCGGGAGGTGTGGAGAGTTGGCGAAGCGACGATCCTGGCCGAGTAACCGAACGGTCCGGCTCGTTTAATTTCTTCCAGCTTCCCTCTTCCTCGCAACAATCGTTGTAGTATATGGTACATTTCGAAGACGAACCACGTCTTGTTAGGTGACCGCACTCTTGGCATTTCCTATTAGCAGGCAGTGATAATTGCCGTATTCGGGAGTCGAACTGGAATCGGGAGCTACGTATGTCGAAATGACAGTACTAGTCTTTGTCGGGATGTCTGTGGTCAGAATTGGAGCTAGCAGACCGGTTCGTTTTTTCCAGCTGTGCATTGATCGTGTCGACCGTTCTGCTCATCAAGATGTGTCCCCAATAATATTGTCTACCCTAGGGAGCATTTATGGGCAGTTCAGGATACTCCAAAGCCAATGCAATACAGAAAAATAACAAAGGATGTTGAGAATCAGTAGGTTCATAACGGCATAGCCGATGCTTGTTATATTTCTATTGCTGGGGCAAGGAGGGGTGAAATACACTATTATGAACCTTTGTACAAGTACATTGCATGGATGGACAAGGTGTAAGTAAATTCTATAAATTATCATGTACGTACCGTTCCCAACCCTATACCTTTTCACGAACGCGAGCCTGTTCTACAGCTCTGTACATATCTGACTCTGCCGTTGACCCGAGGTCAAAAGTTGCACGTATCTGGGGGATTCCTTCACGCGTCAAGAGCAATTGATCAGAGAAAGGTGGCTGCGGGGTAACGGTAGAATGTGGTGTTGGTGCCGGTAAGGCCTTGGGAGCATAATCCTGATATATCCGATCCAGATCTTTGTTTGCTGTGGGGACGACAGCATCCTTGTCAAGAAGAGATTGGAGGTACTCTGAAGCTCTGTAGGCACGGTAATGTGACCACGAACGCCACACACAGAAGAAGAACGGGATGTTGGGTATTATGGCTATCAGGATATATTCAAAAAGTATGACACGAGAACGGGCAAAGAGACTCACGAATGATCATGAATGGGGCGGTGAGCGGAGCTGCAATCAAAAAGACCCAGAACATTTTGCGATGACGAGGAGTGCGGTGTTCCACGAGAGATTTGAGGTGTGCTATAGAGGACTCGCCGGACAGGATAGATGGGGGGTACACGAGAGGAATCTATAGTAAATGGGTAAGCTGAGGTAGCCGATCGCGGTGGTTACCGACCTTGACGAGAGGTTTCTCCTCACGCGAAATATCAGGATGAGATATTGTAGGCCCTAGCGATGGGTCTACGCTCTTCAACGCGAGTTCTTCAAAGTCTATGCGGTCAATTAATCGTTCTCCGTATTGGAATAGTTTCAACTGCGTAAGCGTTGAGCGAATAGAATCGGCACGTTTCAAGTGGACCAACTGACCTGCCAGGACCCGTCCTTGGACTTGCCAAAGCCTGACCATGTATCTGCGGCCTTGAGTTGTACCCAATTCACGACGCCGCCTTCTGGAAGGAACGATGTCGATTTCGTGTTAGTGGTAAGGCTGGGCTGGGGCCGGTTGAGCTGGAAGTGGTAGTAGGTCATGATGCGGGGCGTCGGACGCAGCGGGACAGATGCAGAGGGCGCAGGGCGGCGGAGGGGCAAGGCGAGAATACGCAGCATTGTCTGGCGGGGCGCCATGGGAGCGGTGTCCAAGAAAGAGCTCGCGTTGCATCACGTGCGCTCTCGCCATTTTGCACGGCGGATCGGACCGCACTCTCTTATCCTGCAACCACCACCATGTTGTCCGCCGTTCGCGCTGCATCCCGTCCCGCCTTCCGTCTCGCCGCCCGGCCCGCTGCGCGACCAGTGCAGATCCGTTTGGCGCACGCACACGCCCAGGAGTCTTTCGAGGCTTTCTCGGAGCGCTATGTCAACTTTTTCCAAAATGCGGAAGACCTTTTCGAGGTGCAGCGTGGCCTCAACAACTGCTTCGCGCATGATCTCGTGCCCAGCCCAGCCGTCATCGAGGCCGCTGTTCGTGCAGCTCGCCGAGTGAACGACTATGCCACCGCCGTCAGGATTTTCGAGGGTGTCAGCGAAAAGGTCGAGAACGTGGCTCAGTACAAGGCGTATTTGGAAGAGCTCAAGCCATTGAGGGAGGAGCTTGGTACGCATTCCTGTCCAAAAAAATACATGGATATAGTCTAATTTGATCCACAGGCCTCTCAGTTAAGGAGGAACTGTACCCCAAGGCGTCATAGAGACTGTCGCAATCAATCTACAATCATTCCCCCATTGCATTCGTGTAGAGGCCCTGATAAGCTAAAGCCTAGCGTAATGTCCGAGAGTGCACTCACACCAATATACCTCGGTCTCTGCAAGTCTCGCAGCCAATAGTAGTCTTGATGTTATCCATCCTAGATATCCCTCATACGCTGGCTGCAACGTACACTCGCCATGCAGAACGTCTTCAATGACATCGGAAGCACCCGGGTCACTACTCCTTACCCTGCACTCCAGACCACGTCTTCCAGCACCACTCCTACTATTTCTTCTATTGTTCGGATTTGCTCGAATTGGGTTGTCACCGTCGTTTGCAGGTTGATTCCATTAACTATAATCCGCGTTTGCGGTGCGCCCACATCGATCCACGACTTGCAACATAATGGCCTCGAACACTTCTGGGCCGATCTAGTCTCTAGCGCTTCAGGGATGGTGAGTTAATAAAATCCAGGCCGTTGGTTTTCATAGCCAGTCAAGACTACCAATCTAAAGATCTCTTGGACATATCAAGTTTGTTAACCTGTAATCGGGAAAAAGAAGTGGATAGGTGAACGCTTCGTGATATCCTGGTATTATTGGGCACGCACATCTGCCTTGCAGTGTGCTCGAGTGACGAAGAGACTGAACTTGTCGAGATATATGTCACTTCGGTCGAGGAGCTCTTTGTCAGGGTAGGTCTGACGGAAAATAAGGTCGAGCTGTAGTGCGAAGTAAACATAACACACGGAAAGAGTCATTTAATCATTAGGGCGTGAATACATTAACGTTGCACATACTACAGAATATCCCTAATCCACCAGAAAAGTATGAAAAACAAGCCTAATGTACCCATGTTTGCCGACAAAAACTGCCCATCATCTACCAAAGGTATTGCTGTCCCGATTGTGATGTTCAAACATTCCAGTAATGCTGAATCCACGGAAGGAGGTATCGGGGTATCCTGTATTGAACTGTCATCCGTATTGGAGAACGCTGCAGAGTTGTTATAACCGTCGATAGAAAGAGCCGCACTACTCGCGCGATAGTATTGAACGATTTGCTCGGGTTTAATGAGACTAGGATCAAATGGTGCGGCTGTTGTGGAGGTAGTGGTGAGCCTCGAGGAACAGTTGGAGTTGATGCTGTCAATAAGATCCACCACGGTGTCGTTGTCCGAAACGATACGGAAGATGGTGCTAGTTGATGCCGATTGGAATGCAGCTGTAGATTGAGGACCACCTGTCCGACTGGTGTTGTCCGGTAGACCGTACTAAAAGTATGGTTTTAGAAAGAAATGAGTAATGTGGCGTAAATAGACATACCTCGTCATTATACAGATAGTGGTAGGTTCCAGCTCCCGCGGTTCCCCACGCTAACGGCCAGAAGTAGAAGGGAAATCCTCGGCCCGCCACACCACGACCAGCAACACCAGGATAGCCGCTTCCATATATCCTATGAATATCAGTCAGTTTCGACTACAGAAAAGAACTTCAAAGAAAAGCGTACTTGGAGCCAAATATACTTCCTCTTGAACCGCCGCCGACAGTCCGACCAGCAAAGAGAGATCCAGCCGCAATGGTGTAGACGCCACCCCCGCCAACGCCGTAGGGCCGCGGGACTTTGTTCGACTTGTTCTTGCTAGTCTTGGATCCGGAGGATGAGCCCCACCCCGACCAGGATGACTTTCCACTCGAGGAGCCCCACCAGCTAGAACCTGAACTCTTTCCGCCGGACGAACTAGTGCTCTTCCCACCGGACGAACTGGTACTCTTGCCCCCACCACTGCTCTTTCCTCCTGAGCCAGTGCTAGATTTACCCCCGCCCCCTCCACCTTTGCGACGATACAGTCGACTGGACTCGTTCTGGCTTCGTGAAATGAAAGGAATATACATGATGATCGTCAAGTCGTAAAAAGGCGAGGCAGATAGAATGTGGCGTGTTTAGCAAATGGATTCATCTCCTGGTATTTGAAACTTCGATTGGCGGTGCTATAGGAGGATGTCTGTCAATATGGCGTACTTGCCCTGGTGCGGTCGGAAGCAAAAAAAGATGACCGCTTGCGGACATGATGCAGTGCATATGCAGTTCTGAATCCTGTACATGCAGGACCCTATAGAATTGACGGTACTTCGTCTCCTCGGATTTCGGTCGCCCAGTCGGGGAATAAAGAAGCTATGCCCCAATATCCGTGACGGGGCCAGCGATCGACGTTCAACGTTCAGGACCCGTCAGAACTAGTAGGATCCTTCCCCTCCAGACACATCATGTAGCTGCAGGGCCTTGATCTCCTTTCCAGTAAAGCCGAATACCTTTTGCATGGCCGCGTGAAGCGGAAGTGATGAACATACTCATAGCCAAGATATTTCCCAGACACTAGTGGAATGTCAGGACGCACAGAAGAATCACTAACACGATGCGGCGGAGACTGCTCAAGATCGGAAAATTTCCGCATTAGCCGAGTATAGCGGCCATGTCGAAGAATACGCTGCTGGGGCCTCTAATCGATACGCTTCGCGGCCTGTGAAAGACCCTCGACAAGTAGAAAACTGCCTGCGTCAAGTTCGATATAGGCCTTCCACGTTCTTCGCGCGATATGTGTACAAGTCATTCTGAATCTGAAGGTCGTGTCTTGTCTTCCATAGTGGGCGCGGGATTGGTCCGAAGCGGTTGTAAGATATAGGCGCGATCAAGGTCGACATGGTGGTTTAACATGAACAAAACAAGTTTCGCAGCGGCACCAATAACGAGGTTGTTCCACGGTAACGTGATAGCACATTGTCGTTGCGCGAATTACCTACTTTCGAAGACAAACATACAAATGTAAAGAGCGTTGGGCTTCAGACGCCTCTAAACCGTCCGTTTGAGCTGGGCATTTTAGATCAAGGGCACTTCTGAAAACCCAAAAACAATATCAGATAATCCTTAGCACGGATATCTGAAGGGTATTCAAAACGACGCACGATGTTCTCGCCGATGCCATTGACGCCTCTTCCGTCACCTTTCCGTTATGATCAGGCTTAAACACAAGCGCTGCAATGAGTTCTCCCTATCTCTTATCAGGTACACCAATGACCGCCGCCTCGGACACGTTCAGATACGCATATAATGCATTCTCAACCGAAATCGAGACCTATACTCAATCAACGCATTAAACATCAAGATCTCGAGATTGATGGTAAATGCACTATGTTCTCGCCCCCGCGTATGATGATATCCTTGATACGATCCTTGATGTAAAGGAGCCCGTCCTATTGAACGTATCCAAGATCCCCTGTCTTGAGCCATCCGTCATTGTTTAGAACCTTGTCCGTGCCAGCTGGTATAAACTCAGCGCTCAGTACTAAGCATTCAATGATCCGATCCAGCTGTATTCTCTTTAGTTGAAATGTAGATTAATATGCCATCGCGACTTGCCAAACAATACGACCGCCACACTAGTTTCTGTCAAAGTGCACTGCCAGTCTGAAATCATAGAAGCACAAACGAAGACGTGCATTGTTAATGACGACGGAGACTTGGCTACCGCAGCACCGCCGTACGTGATAAAAGTTATCGGGGAGTCACCGGTTATATTCTCAGCAAGGTCTGATATTGTCGATGGAACCCTAGTGCACGGTCTAATATCGTCAACGGAACTCTAGTACATGCTATCAATGAGTGAACAATCTGAACAAACGAGGTTTACGCACGGGCCGTGGCCGAGCATGATCGAATGAGTCGCAGGAATACACACGGTTACAGCCCGGTCACCTTTCAAAAACAGCTGCACAGATTATAGATTGATTCAACAGCTCCTTGCAGCTGTAACGTTTGTTTTCATATCCAAAGTATTGCCGCCGTTTTCCTTCGTCACCCAGAGCCAGTATAGACGCAGAGATAGTACGCGGCCGTCAACTTCCTGTCCATCAGTGAGAAATTTTCAGAGCTCGGCGCGCGCAAGTGACGATCTTAGACGTGTTTCTGTCTCGATTAGGCTGCCTTGGCCTACAATAACTTGTTGGCTGCAATAAATCACGATTAGAGGGCTTTAGAGGGTGCAGAGAGACGCAAGCTTCAAATGACATGCCTCCAGCAAGAGTAAAACAGGGCTTCCCCAAGTCGACATATCTGTCATGACGGTGAAGACGAAGGGTATCACGAGCTCGTGTACCTATAAGGCGGAAAACGATTGAATAGAAGTCACATCCCCCGGACGGCGGATTAGTACGTTAGGTTCAATCCGAAGCCGACTGTTTCAACAACGCGAGCCCTTCCCTAGTAGACCTACTCCTCGATAGGTGAAAGTGGGTTCATCAGCTGCTATGGGCGCTGCATATTTAGATGCGTCGTCAGAATCAAGCGCGAACGATGACCGGGCGCCGGGTAATTTACTATACTTGATCAATGACCATCATCTGTGAGCTCAAAATCCCTTCAACGCGCTCTAAACTTAGGGTCCGAAAGGGAAGGCATAATTCTACGCGGATATGGGTCGTAGTGCAAAATTTTTGAAGCGCGTTGTGAGTGTTTTCCGGCTCAGCCAATATGACTTTGACGATCTTTCCAGCCCAAGAAAAATAAGTCGTCTGCCTCATCGGGGACTTCGCAGCAACAGCAAGTCGCCGATTCAAAAAAGAAGAAAAACAAGGCCGCCTCCGCCAAGTCGGAAGGTCGGAAACCAGGTGAACATGTACTCGGAGGTGCTGACTACGTCTCCTTGATGATGGGTGGACGAAGGAAAGCCAGAGAAGAAGCCAAGAAATTACCGCCTCCAAGCTAGCATAGAATGTGCGTATCATTATCCTGCTTTATTTAACATTAAGTCTGACTTGTAATATACAGCTGTCGTGTACAGAATATCATGACGCCTTGACGAGATCTTCTCCTTTATTCTTATGCTTCTTCAACTGGGTGCTCCACGGCTTCCAGGTATTACCATACTTCCTAAGCAGATGTGCAAGCTCTTCACGTTGTTCCTTCTGCACAAACACATCAGCCGTCGAAAGAGGAAGAGACATAGAACGCACAATGTTCCACGGTTGCTCGCCGCCATATACATCCGTGAACATTTCTCCCACTTCGCAATATGGCATAGCTTCTGCCTTCTTGAATGCCTTCATGACGTCCGCTTTCAGCCTTGCCTTCAGCTCCTCTTCCGCCGTCTCATCCCACCATCCCTTGGACTCTATGTACAACTTGAATCGTGCTATGGGGTTATCAATCCGTTTACGATCCTCCACTTCTGATCTAGCCCGATACGCGTAGGAATCATCCGAAGTCGAATGATGACCCACCCTGTTGTACATTATTAGTAACTCGATCCACTGACAAGTCCTATACCTACCGGTATGTCATGGCCTCTATCAAGACCGCTCTACCTTGCTTGAGAGCCCTTCTTCGGCCTTCTCTAACGGCAGTCATCACCGCAAGGACATCGTTTCCGTCAACACGAATGGTATCAATTCCATAGCCTGGCCCACGACTGGCGATGCCATCCCCATAGTATTGCTCCATGCTCGGTGTGCTGATCGCGAATCCATTGTTCCGGGCGATAAAGACCACAGGTGAAGGCACCGTCGATGCTAGCAGCAAACCTGCGTGGAAGTCTGGTAAAGAAAATGGGTGAGAAAGCATGATCAGGATGAGAACGAATGCCTCGTTACCTCCTTCGGACGCAGCACCTTCACCAAAAAAGCAAGCCGCAACCGAGGAACGACGGTCCGGCGATCGTCGTAGTGCATACGCCACGCCGGCTGCTTGTGGGATCTGTGTTGCAAGGGGAGATGAGATTGTATGGAAATGATGCTTCGGAGAACCAAAATGCTAGATACAGGTGAGGAGGCATACATAGAGACGCAAGCTAGGGCACATACGACAGGCATTTGCCTTCCCTTGCCAGAGGTATCGTCTTGGGTACCGAAGCATTGGGCCATGACGTTGTCGAGGCCAAAGTTACGCCATAACAGGACCCCCATTTCGCGGTACTGGCCTGTGTGATGGTGTAAGATATCTAAACTGTATAAACGTGAATCTATGTATACCAAGGATTCTACAACAGGAACATGAATCAAGAGTAAGGATGAATAACTGGTCTCACACTCACTCGTCATCCAGCTGTAGACCTGCCGCTGAACCTATGACTGTTGCTTCCTCCCCATACTGTTTATGATCAGTTAACGCCAAATGCGCTTGAAATCGCCGAACCGTTGTCATCTAGATATCGGCGTTGTGAGCACTGACATAAACGCGGTATCTGGATACGCACATAGAACGATATCTTTCCTTGGCGTTGGACATTGTACAGAACATTGTCAAGAGTCGGCAAGAGTTGCATGTGCTCATATCTGGCGCGAAACAATTCAACCCATGGCAAACAGCGAGGTGCAGTACACTCACATCCTGCGCGCAAGGGCCTCGTCAATCTACACGTACGTCAGACAAATCACCATTCATAAGAGTCGTTCCCGCGCACCTCTACGGCATCGGCGCCATCGAGAATCTTTCCAGACCCGTCCAGAACTCTGTATGTCGGTATCTGTTCACCGTCTGGAGTGACAGAGTTGAAGAACTTGAGATTGGGTATTATGGGTGATTGGGTATTCGGGAGCCGCTCGGGTGCTCTGGTAGACATTCTAGCAGTCTGGTAGCGTAGGCATCTCTTTGACAAAGTGGCCGCCGTTGTTCGTAACATGGTTTGTGGTCAAGCTCCGCGAGTCCCTGAAAATGCGGGGTAAGGCAATCGGAACACGCAAAGTGCCGCCGAAGATGCCGCCGTCAGTTGGACCAACTTGTCTCCTTCAGTCTTCTTTGAATCTGTATTGAATGGTTGTCTGTTTGGCTAATCATGATGATGGTCGTGTGCAGGCCGTTGAGGTGATGCAACGAGCTAACCATGTTGTAGTGATATCACTGTGAAAATCTCTTCAGGAACAGTTCTGATCTGATGGCGTCGTAAAACATAGGCCGCGGCTCCTCTCGTGTACATTTCTCACCACCATTGTCTTTCGTTTCTTTCGCCTTTCCTGTGGACAGTCTGCGGTGTGGACCAGTTGGGTCTTGTACGATCTAGCTGAGGCGTTCTTTTCTTTTCTATCGGTCCATGGTAGCAAACGCAGTCGCGCTTCTCCTTGGCGTCTTGGCCTTGGGACAGCAGGTTGTCCTTGCCAAAAGGTTCAAGTTCAATTTCGACAACAACGTTACTCAGTGCGAGCCAGTCTCCATATCCTTCCGTGGGAGCGAAGTGCCAGCAGACTCCATTCCAGTTACACTCACTATCCTTCCTCTTTCTGCCCCTCCAATCGCGATTGACATTCCCAATGCCGCCATCAATTCGTCCGGTGTATACGTGACCTTCTTTCCTCTCCCCGCTGGTACGCAGTTTTTGGCGTCTCTGGATGATGCAGAAGGGCAGAACAGTGCGCGAGTGTCGGACCTGTACAGAGTTCTCGACTCCGATGATGCTAGCTGCCTCCCGCCTGTGGAATCAACGACGTCCTCTTCACTCTTTTCCATTTCAGAAAACATCGAGCAGTGTAACACTTTCTCGGTCCAATACAACACAACAACGGCACCATCCATTCGTTTGCTCGAGCCCAAGGGCAAATCCTTTCTTCTTCCCCTCCAATCTGATGACACCGAGCTTAAGACCGCGTCTTATCTCATGAACTTCTCTCGTCAGCATGATGTCGTCTTGATGCTCGACAGTGGTACGAATCAAAAGAACACGACGTCTCTTTTGCACAGTACGCATTACTTTCGTGACACCGAGTGCAGCTAACTTCATATGTTGTTACTCCTAGTCGCCGGCGATGCTAGCACTTCCGAAGCATGTCTCCAAAAGAACGATGACAATGACAATACCGATGACAATGGCACCCAAGCAGCGAGTACTGTTGGTGCTGTGGGCACACTTTCCAAGTGGGTGTTGTTTATCATGCAGTTGACAAGGGTCTCACCGTTCGTAGCGGCGCCATCATTGGGGTTAGTGTTGGCGGTGGGCTTGTCATCTTGATATCTGTTCTTGTTGTCCTCTTCATTCTTCGCGAACGTAAGCGAAAGCTGAGAGCTGTGGGAGGCGCCGTCGCTTTTGATCCAAACCTACTGGAGAGCCATCGCTCATACGGATCCATGGAAAAGGTCGTAGCGGGAGAAGGATTTGCGCCTGTAGTACCACCCACGGTGCCACAGTATCCGGAAGGTTATGTCCGGGATCCTCCTTATGCAATGGCCAAGTACTCCCCTACAGAATCTAATTTCACCAGGGGCAGTATCGCGTCTTGGGGTAACGCCGCGCCTGCTAACCAACCAGCAAGGCAGTCAACAGCGACCAAACGCTCCACATCGTCAGACATCGCACCTCTGAATATCGAGGACATGCTTAATTACGCTGCAAATCGGTCAAGCTCACAACGCACCCCAGATGCTCGGTCGTCATTTGGGAATCTTGTCACTCCAAGAACAGTACCCGCCCGAGCATATATGCGACCTGACGCGGATGTCCCAGAGGATCCGACTTCCATCGCCATGTCGTTCTATCCCTCGGGTCTTCTTCGTGCGTCCTCCACGAACACCACCCATTTATCCCACGCAGCTTCATCTATTTGGGGTGTATTACCGCCACCTCCAGCAGCGTCGGGACTACCCTCATCACCGAGAGATACACTGAATCGTCACCCGCCGTCCCTCGGTGGAGTGAGCGCAGACGGGTTTTTGAGACCAGATGCTTACATTCAGACTGGAAGTGCTCGGGATAGCGTGTCGAGTTGGGGTAATGATCGAGGTATCGCTCGGTAGCATCTGTATTGATTAAGTATAGCCTATTGTCTGTATATTATCTAGTAGGTCGCATATGGTCGTTCTCACCTATCCTATGCCCGTGCCCCGTTTTTGAGTACTTTCAACCTTGGGAAACTCACTTCAACCTTGTTATTAGGATGCAAAGAGGACCCTGGATAATACACTGACATCGTTGATCCCGAATTTCCCAAAATTTCGTCCTCATGTCCGACAGGCTTAGGCCTTCCGTGTCCGACTTTTCCTCAAGGTTCGGGCCCAAAAATCGCTTCATGTCCGACTTTGGCATGAGGGTTCCGCCCAAAATTTCCCGTCAGATGGACCCTTTTCAGATTTTTCCGGGCTGTCTACAACAAGTTTTGATCGCCTGAGCCACCCGAACCGCAAGGCCTCCCGCTGGAAGAGTTTCCGCTGAGCCAACAGCTACATCCTGGGAGCGCTCAATAGTGGCCGACACCATGTCCGACACCCAGCTGACACCTGGATGAGGGTTTCTCACCCATCTCGCCCCATGTCCGTACACTGGATGAGGGTGGGCGGTGCGGAAAGAGCTCCATGTCCGACTTTTCCTCCAGGTTTGGGGCAAATTTTGCGTTCTATGTCCGACTTTGGGATCAACGATGTCAGTGTATTATCCAGGGTCCTATGCAAAGCCTACGCAAGCAACAAACATGAACACGTGCGGACGCGTTTCTTCAAGCGACCATCACCACCCACCCTTTTTCAGGATGCCTAAACGTCGCGCCACAGCAGACAGTGACGACGAGGGCAGCGTGGCCTCATCTCCCGCATCGAAACGAGCGCGCACTGAAGAATACGAAGACGACGACTCCCAGCAGGAGCGTAAGCCGGCGCGTAAAGGCAAGGCGGCAGCGCGTCGTCAAGTCGCAGACGAAGACGACGAAGAGTTGGACGCTGATCAAGATGTTGAAATGAATGGCGATGACGACGACGAGGAGTTCGAAAGCCGTTACACCCAGACTGTGCTCGATGCTATGGCCGCCAAGCGGAACGTCGCCGGTGTATGTTACGCGTCATTCTCTGCCAACAACACGC
>JADNYV010000497.1:0-25180 GCA_015501055.1 Mucidula mucida | reverse complement strand
AATCGATTCAGGCAGAATGAAGGACATAAACTCACACGTGGAGAGCGCGAAAAGAATCACGAAAATGTAGCTAACAGCACGGCTGGGAACGTAATCCCATACTGCGATTCATCAGCGTCCACAGACGCGTCTGCAAGAATTTGTGTAACTGCGATGGGGCACGCCACATAAGCCTTCGAAAGCCAGAGTCGGATATGATGGACTCACAATTGAAAAAAGACATCCTGTCGTAGAAGAGTGAAGTAGAGAAGAGAAAAGACAAGGACGAAGGTGAGAATGAAGATAGTGACCATCGATGAAAGGCACGTCCTATTTAAACCGCTGCACTACGCATTTTGATGTTTCACCAGTCCCTGCCTCGCGCAGTCGTAATGTGTCGACTAACGTATTCGCTCTATCTGCGACGTTTACCACTGGCAGGAGCATCGCCTTGGATGTTTAGTCAGCTAGGAGGGGTTTGACGCCTGTTCGCGAGTTGGAGATAATTCCCGCCACCCTGAACGCGCGTAGGAAGCCGCTATCGTGTCACTGTATGAGAAGAGGTGCCCAGCTGCTTCGTCCCAACGAGGCGCCACGGAGGAGACGAGATCAAGGCATTCACATGAATTTGATGAAACGACGAGGGAAGAGTGGATTCGTTTATTTGCACGCGTTTGATCTTGAGATCGACGCTGCGGAGTCTGTGCCTTTAGATTTGTACGCGTACATTTCATTGAAACTGCGGGTAGACGAGACCGTCGAGAGTACAAGTTTCGCGATAGTAGCTAGGTTCC
Organism: Mucidula mucida; assembly: GCA_015501055.1. NCBI lineage: Eukaryota > Fungi > Basidiomycota > Agaricomycetes > Agaricales > Physalacriaceae > Mucidula > Mucidula mucida. Next base: position 24,407 of record JADNYV010000497.1, on the reverse strand, counting down.
TGAAGAAGGTTAGGAAATGTGCAGAGAGGCTCGTCCAATTCGTTGGATGTCAGTCTCCCGTAGTATGAAAGCCGCAGTAATCCGTTTCAGACATCTACGCCACCTCCATCTATGAATGTGCATCAGTCCGGATTGATGATAGTGCAACCCAAGGGTTGTCGCTGCCATCGGAAGCCAAGAACGCCGAAGGCCTCCGAGGAGGTCCGAGAAAGGGGCGAAGGAGGAGTCTGAGGTGGACTGGCAGGATTCAAGGGAGTGTAATTCTTTCCCAGGCAGCTAGGCTTGAGATCCCAGAACAAAGGTCCACCGCGTGAACCAAAGGGGCAAAAACCCGTGCTCGATCACGTGCTGACGCGACCATTTGTTGATGGCAGTCACAAGTTTCAATCGTCCCGCCGTCATGGTGTTTATTCCGCCACCTCAGCTCGCGACAGCAACGCGCAAGTCGTACGGCGATGCCTACAACTCTATCCTCACTGCACACCGACGCTCACCTTTGACCTCCGCATCGTCAGTCGTCATGCTCGTTGCTCCCGATGTCGACGCACTTTGTGCCGCCAGGATGCTCGCGGCTCTCTTCAGGCAGGACGACGTTCTGTACCGCATAATACCCGTGTCTGGTATCTCGGAGCTGCATGTCGTTAGAGATGACTTGATGACAATACCGGAGGTGCGTCCGTTGAGCAAAACACTCTGCTTGTCGTTACTGATTGTGTATAGTTGCACACATTAATACTATTGAATATGGGAGGAATTCAAGACTTGCCTTCCGACGAATGGTTCGGTGGCTTCAACACGCAAATGACGGTGCATGTCATCGATTCTGCTCGACCGCAAAATTTGTCCAGTTTATTTGGTGGTGGGGAGAATGGAGATCGTATCGTGGTTTGGGACGACGGCGACGCAGACCGCCTCAAGGACGAACAGAAGGCCTGGGAGGCAATGATGGTGTGTATCCGCTCCCAGCTGCTTTATCATTGTCTAAACGCGCTTTCAGTTTGACCCGGAACCAGATTCGGACGAAGACTCAGACGACGACGACGACCCACCTGAAGATGACGACCAAGAAGACGACTATGAATCAGAGGCTGGTCCATCAAGAAAGCGGCGGTCATTAGGCGACGGAAACGAAAGTGGCAAGCGGCGGCGGACGGACGATGAGGTGTGTCAATGTTGTGCACCTTTACAATCAGCTCTTAACCGTTTTTCAGCGAATACCACGCATGTCGCGCGACGAACGTGATGAATATGCTCGCTGTCTCGGCAAATACTATATGGCTGGAACATGGCATGGCCAGGGCGCGGCAGCCACCATTTACATCCTCGCCACCGTTCTAGAACGCGTTGATAACGACCTCCTCTGGCTAGCTATCCTCGGACTAACATACCAATACACAGCTGCACGAGTATCACGCGCGAAATACGACATCTTCCACTCTGTATATAACGACGAAGTAGCTCGACTCAATCCTCCCCCTCCTACTGGCGATAAAGCCCTCATATCTCTAAATCCCGATGACGCGAGTATCCGAGCCACTGACGAACTCCGCTTCATGTTATTTCGACACTGGACGTTATACGACGCGATGTTTCACTCGAGCTACGTGGCGAGCAAACTTGGTATATGGCAGGACAAGGGTCGAAAGAAGCTCACTGGTTTACTCGCCAAGATGGGCTTCTCCATACCGCAGACACAGCAACCGTACCCTCACATGGACATGGACCTGAAAAAGGTTCTAGTCCAGAAATTGAACGACATTGCACCAGAGTATGGCATGGTGGAGCTCTCATACCCATCCTTTATGCGATGCTTTGGGTACCGCTCGCAGCCTCTTTCGGCTGCAGATGCTGTTGAGGGGATTGGTGCGTTGCTGGATGTGGCAAGTGGCGTACGGATGGAGATTGAGGTTGAGGGTGCGCGCAATGGTGGCGAGTGGTTTGGTGGAGGCAAGCTGTGGGAGGCACCCTCAGCCGTACGAGAGAGCAAGCGGAGAAGAGAGGATGAGCGGGAGAACGTGCCGCCTGGTGCTGACGGTGCGCAGGCTGGGAAACCCAAGACTTTTGAGGATGATGACGAGTCGGACAAGTCAGAGGTCAAGTGGTGGGTAGAGAACTTTTGGATGGCATATGATGCTCTGGTTGAGTGAGTTCCTTGATCTTCGAGCGCGTCTATTGACTCATGTTGTTGTCTGTAGCATCGTTCCTTTACGACAGGCGCTTAACCTCTCAATGTCATTACATCGTGCCATCATACGGCAGGGCACATCGATTATCGATAAGCGCGACATACGCCCTATGCGAAGTCATCACGTCGTCGTGCTATCTCAAGGTCCCGATTTGAACCTTTTCGCACACCCGGGCGTTTTGTCGCGGCTTGCGTTGTGGTTGGTGGACGCGCTCCGCGACCGAATGACTGGGTCCAACCTTGGGCGCAAATCCAAACGCAAGTGTTTACCCTTCGTCGTGGCCTGCTTGAACGAGAGCCGGGGATCGTACATGGTCGTCGGTGTCACGGCTGCGTTGGATTTCGGAGATGTGCGGAAAAAGTGGGTTGCTTTTCGCTTTAGTTTGCGTTCTGTGTGTTGATTGATTGTCCAGCGAGTTTGCACTGCAATTTCTTGATGCTAAAGAGCGATGTAATGCAAGAATACGGCATGGGTCGTTTGATACGAGTGTTCTGGAGATTGACCAGCATGATCTGAAGCTTTTCCTGGACACGTTATGTGAAGGGCCGGTCGACACTTAGATGGGTTTTTGCAGATATTTATCCTATTCATCTATTTCAACGCTCTCTATGCAATACCTGTTGTAACAATATATCCAAGTGGAGTCGACCGGAATCTTTGACTAGGATTGCATTGGTTTGAATCGAGGCGCCAAAGTTATGGTATAAAAATGTCGCCACAAGGCTGTTCAAGTACTGAATCTTACGACATTCTGCTTCTTGTATAATGATAGTGGATCTAGTTGACTTGTACACACAGTATTTAATCCTTCGTTCTGATACGGCATCGAGATAATCAAGAGCTGAGCTCAACCAGTTGCTCAGTGCCTGAGACAGACAAGCTGGAGAAAACAGAGAGGCTCCTCAAAGAACACCTTTTGTACTAGGAACGTCGGAACCACCCGTTCTTTCAATGGCCTGTCGTATAGCCAAAGCCAGTGCCTTGAAGGCGGACTCTGATCTACGAGCAAGTCAGATGAGTTGACATCAGTAACGGCAATATGCATACCGGTGGTGATCGTTTTCTCCCCGAAGAACATCGACGTGTAGTGTGACGCCCGACGCGATGGCGAAGGAGTAGAATATATGGGGGATCATCTCAGTAGAGAGATCGCCAATCTTTTCGCGCTTTAGGCCAAGATCGGTGACGCAGTATGGACGCGAGCAAATGTCAATGACTGCTCTTGAAAGTGCCTAGCAAAGGTATGTGTAATGTTCGGTTTCAAAGAAGAAAACGACAAACCTCATCCAGAGGCGCGAAACCTGTGCCGTAACGACGAATACCGCGTACCTCACCCAAGGCTTGCTTAAAGGCAGCTCCGAGGGCGATGGCGCTGTCCTGTAATGACAACCCGTCTCAATCTGATTGGCCGGGAGTACCAAAGGACATATCTGCAGTGTGATGGTCGTCTATCCAGAGATCGCCGGTGCACTTCATGGTCAAAGACATTCCTCCATGCTTTGCGAGTGCTGTGTACATCTACAAAATTAAATTCAGAAAACATGATGGTAAAATGTATTATGTATTTCGTTGTACATGGTCAAGAAAGCCAATACCAGTCTTGACATCGATAGTCTGCGCTACGCCCGAGCCAGGTGTGCAGTCGAGGTTGAGGAAGACCTCTATTTCAGTTTCGCTTGTTTTGCGCGAGATCGAGGCCGTTCTGGCAGACATGACGGTCGAGAGCAACAGACGAAAACAGTCACACCCAAGTCAGCCTCTGCCCTCTACAGGCAGCGTCCCCGATGGCTTTGTCGCTGTCACGGACGCTCTGCTCGCGACGCGTCGCCGTCCGCCTACTCCCTCCAAACCGCACCTTTTTCTCCTTTTTACGCAAAAAGAAAACCGCGCAAATTGAGCCTCCAGAGCCGGTGCCGTTATTGACCGAGGACAACCTGTTCCATGCCTTTTCAAAGTCGCCGATGCCCGCGGTGCGCGCGCGCGGCGAGGTCATCCAGGCGATGGCGCCCTGTCCCGTCTGCGCCTCGCACGACCACCAAAACTACGCTCCCATCGCGGCCCAGCCCAAGACTGTCAAATTTGAATGCCCCGACTGTGGCTGGCCGACGCACTGCTCGGAGGAGCACTGGAAGGAGGACAAGGAGCACGAAAAGTACTGTGCACGGTTACGCGAGGCGAACGAAGATGAGCATGACCTGCGCAGTGGGCGGCGTATATGGGAGTTTGAGATGCCCGGTGTGTGTTTACTGTCTACGGCGATGAACACGTCTGATATCGTTTACAGGACCGCAGGGATACGAAGAGGCCGTGTCGTTCTCCAACTGGGATGTCTACTGGTACACGCGCGGCCATCCGTCCATCGACACCGCACGGTCACGTCGGCATCTCAGCAAACTGCTTAGCTATCCTGTCACCATTGGAGGCGTACTGCACCAGTTTAGCAGTCTCATGCTGAATAACCAGCGACTGACGCCAGAGGGTAGTCGGTCAATGGCAGGTCAGGCAAATCACTTGATTCCTTGTTACAATCTCCTCATGTGCTATTTAGCTATTCGTTCTACATTACACGTCCCGATTGGTGCCCCAGATAATCAGGTAGCAACGGTGGGCAAGCCTCAAGTCCGTATTTTCATTCTCGGAGCGCGTGCAGAGTCGTCCTTGCCCCCGCATATCTGGGAACAGCTTGGATTTCTGTTTCCGTCCGCCAATTTCAACCTTTTCTTCGTTGGTCCGCAGGTTTCGCTCCCCAAGGATGTTCAGTATCCTCAAGCGAAGCCGGAGGGGACACCATCCTCTGGAGGTGGGAATGCAGCTGCTGCAGATAACTCCAAGGTAGAAAGCACAGATGGCACGGAATCCGCTGTAGACGGCGCGAAAGTGGAGGTGAAATATGACGACACAAAGTCAGAACCCACATCAACTGAGGTTACTCAAGCCAAAGAGGACAAGCCTCTCTACGTTCCCAACATCTACCAGCCTGAAATCCCCGCGACAATCGTTCCTCAAAAGCGTACTCGGGCATCCATGAATCGATACAGTGTCCCGTCTTACACTACACCGTATACATACCAGATGACCTTTACCGGTCTACAAACCAACTACAAAGACGTGCATCACCTCTTTGAAGAAACGCTAGACCCTTATAGCGATGTGTTTTTCGTCTTTTCGCCTGGCTTTGGCTTCCCGTCTCAGTCGTCGATGGACGAGAATGGCGAACCCCTTCTCCAGATCTCATCCCCCACCGAATGGGGTCCCGTTCTCCCCATGCTCTTAGCGTCGAAATGCCCTATATTCGTTACAGGCTTCTCCCCCGCCGATGTCGAACGCGACATCAAGTCCCTTGCCACGGCGCCTGGCGTCGCGGGCGAGTTTGAGTGGGTACTGACGCCTGGCCCGAATCCGTTTGGGAGCGAGAAGTGGGAAGTCGCAGACTTTGACCCTCGCGTCATGGTCAAGACCAATTGGGGTATCTGGGCCATTCGTGGCAAAAGTAGAGATATACAAGAGAGGACCTTACTCGACAAGCTCCTCCTGCGGTAGTTTATTATAATGAATTTATTTCTAACTCCATTTCAAACAGTATTTTACGTTCTACGCTTCAATACATAAAGCAAAGCTGTTGTGGATGTACGGAGTCTTTGTTGGCTGAGATATAAAAGCTACGCTACACTTCAACGTCATGGCCTGATGGTCTAGTAGTATGATTCCTTGTTAGGGTAAGACCATTCGAGGAGGTCCTGGGTTCAATTCCCAGTCAGGCCCATTGATATCTAAAAGATCATTGATTTTTGTACCACCCGAATCGCGATACTTTCTTGATATCAATAATCAGATACAAGTGTACATTTAGAAGAAAAACTTCGGAACGCGCACTACAATAGCGCCGGTATTACGACAACATTGAAGGAAAGATCGCTCACTGCTAGCACTTGACTTTGTTCCATTCATTCGAAAACTACCAAGCGCCTGGCGCCATGACCTTTAATCTATTTCTTATAGCCGCCTTCACGTCGTAATGGAGTCTTTTTCCTCCATTAGCGCGCACCTATCTCAATGCTCAAGTAACAAAGGCCTCTGACACGAGTCTTCAGAGTGCCCATCAACACTCTCTTCCCTTCGTACAGTCACTGAATGGAACATCCTCCTTCTGACATCCTGCCTCTCCCACCTCTCTGCGGGCTAGACGGCGCTCACGCGCAACTGCCTGGCCACGTCGACTTGGATGCGCAGTGGTCGCCCAGTGCTGAGCCGCCTCATTATCGCTCAGATTTCACAGGGAATCTATGCTTGAGGCTGAAGAAACGTCACTGCCCTTTAGTTCATTGTCCAACGGAGGTGACCACGCATGCAGAGGAAGAAGCACTACGCATTTCTGCGGCGGTCCAGGTGAGAGTTTTCGAGTCCGGATGATATCGGATATCGCTGACCTGTACTGTTTAAGGATTATCCGACGATTATAAAGACAAGTATCCAGAAGACGCTATTGGCGGCGAATGCGGCCATTCTGCTCGAGTGTGGCGCATGTCTCGTGACGAGGCGCGCACATACAATGTTCAGATGGCGAGAACCACCGTGGAAATCTCGATGTGGTCATTGTTGTTGTACGTCCATTCATTCGTTGTTGCTCTTGCCCACTATTGACTATCCGATTCAGTCCGGTTTCTTCTCTGTCGTTGTTAGCCTATTCCTCACAAAGTCTAGCGAGAAGCTAGATGTCGATTACGGACAGATGACATCCCTTTTGGTCTTTGAAATAGCGCAGCTCCAACGTGCAGCGCTTACGGGTGCCTCTGAGAGTTCCATTCCTCTGTCACCGGTCAATCCGGATTGAACTCTGTTCATCCCGTCTGCTTCTGTCATCTGGGTCAACAACCTCTGGTTCACCAGTCTCTCAGCCTTTTCACTGCATTCCTCACTGTCCTTGCCAAACATTGGATTCATCATTATCTGTCACTCCCATCGGGAACTGCCCGTAATGTTGCTTCCGCTTCATTGGACTCATGAAGTGGCATGTCCCTCTAATCATTAACCTCATTCCTGCAGTCTTAAATATATCATTTGCTTTATTTTCCATGGTTCAATAAGGAATGCAGTGCAGGATATGCTGTTGCTGCCATCTCTATAGTGGCCTTCCTTGCATATGTGGCAGCCATGCCTACGATAGACCCTCAGATTCCATATACTACACCCCTCTCTAAAACATTCTATGCTCTCTATTGTGGTTTTCAAGTGTCTCTACTTCACTTGATGGGAAAGTGAAATGTAATCAGTTCATAACAAAGTAAACAGTACTCTACATCCCTTTAAGCTCTTGAATTGGAGAGAGTACAAGAGCAGATACCTCAACTGGATACGGGCCTTACTTTGGCTATCCTCCAACTCAACTAAGAACTCTGTTCATGATCAGTATTGAATTCATTGGTGGTCTGCCCTCTCAGATCTCCCTCAACTCCGAGGAGGCTCCTCGCGCGCCCACTAAATGTCAACTCGATGGATACATTGATTACCTCTATCTGCCCGACGATCTCTTCACAGTGTGCCTAAGCCTCTCGGCGCTCTTTGGAAAGGCCCAGTTGGCCAACAACAATGAATCAGAGACTGGTCTCCTCCGGCTCATGAGAATGTGCCCGAACGATCCAGCCGTGGCCGGACTGATCCAGACGCGGGTGTGCAAGTACGCAGACATCCTGCAAGGTTGGCTGAAAGATGGCTTGCCCGCCGCAGTTGAAGAACCTGTAAGTGAGTTCAAGCAGGTTTTTTTTTCGTTTCTTACGTCTTTTTGTAGCCCTCACCTCAAGAAGTAGTGCGCTGCATTGCAGAGGCTTCGGACGCGACGAAGATCGACGACGATAAGGACCAAAAGCAATCGATGTTCTCTATGTTCAGGCGTTCCAAGTTTCCTGGCAGGCGTCAGTCCGTCAGCTCTGCTGGGACAGAGGAAGAAAAGGTTGGCGTCAAAGGTTCAGCAGACGCTGATTGACGTACAAAGAACACTGTATGGGGTAAGTAGTAGCTTAGCTTTCGTTTTCTCCATCTCTTAAGAATCTTCTGTTCTGTGCTTATGCCTTCCCTCGTAATCATGACTTTCAAAAGACAAAAGAATACAAATTTATTTGATTTGGCACTCATCTTATACAGCATGAAAAGCATGCATTCAGTAAGCCTCGATACCAGCCATCTGTCTCCCCTTCAAGCTCAACACCGGGCGCTTGTCTGGAACTTGACGGACCAGCCAAGCAGGATCAACATCATAGCCTGCTCTCTGGGGAACTGGCGCCTTCACGGCACGAGGATGAGTTCCATCGTGCGTCTTGGAGAATTGTAAGTTGTCCACTGAAATCTAAAAAGCAGAAAAGCGTACCGTATTCATCATAGCCTCTAACATCTTCAGTTTGAGCGCCAGGAGCTCGGGAGTGATGAGAGACGCGGGTTTGTAACACACATCTAGCGATTCAATCAATGTCATAATCAAAGTGAAGGACGGCACAACGTACACGCCGCGATCCGTGCGTTGTTGCTCTTTGGGGGCGTACCATAATGACAAACCCTGAAGATGCATCGAATCAACATAAAACTAATGTACGTCGAGAGAGTAATACCTACCTCGAGTCCCACATAATGAGATCGCCGGGGTGAGCACAGACTTTGTGCCATTCTGCACCTGGACGCGACTCGAGCCACGCGATTTGCTCATCCGAGAATGCATAGCCTGTATATTCGCCTTGTTAATCGGATAGTAATGGCACGAGAAGTGACCCTACCATCGTCGGTAGACCAACCCTCAGCAGGCTTATCCTTCTCGAAGACTTTGAAGATTTCCGTATAGTATTCTCTGCTTCCTTTCAAGACCATGAGGCCACCGTCTTCGGGTCCGTTCTCGTGGAGATTTATGATACCCTGGACGCAGTGAAGATGCTTCCGAAGGGGACTCTGATCTACATGGGGCCACGCCTTGCCTTCAACGTCGCCGGCTTTAACGAGGCCGGGCACAGAGATATTACACCCGTCAAAGCCGACCATGAGTTCATTGGTGTTCCAGAGTATCTCGAAGGGCTTCATGAGCTCAGGCTCACTGCGGAGATCCCACATGAACTGCTCATGCGCAACGCCGTACTTGTTGTAGAGTCCACCCTTGTGGCTGACTGGGAGCTTGCTCAAATCCCAGGTCGACGGGTCGTCGCGCTATTATCCGACGTAGTCAGAGACGACTCGGCGACGACCTGATAGCCGTAGTCACCTTGTATCCAAGACCGAAGCTTTCCAGCCAGTCGTGCATTCTGGTGATATACGCATCACACTTGTCCTTGGCTAACACGCCTGGGACGACGGCCCATCCGTGACGCGCCAGATCGTCGCGAAAGTCGCCATAAGTGACATCAATGTCCAAGGTGGGCGTAAGGGGAGTGGGTTCCAATTGGACGGGGGCCATGGTGGTGGTTGGGGAACAAGAAATAATTGGAAAGTCCGATATCTAGACCTGCCGCGATAACAGGTTGGCAATATTTTGAGGCCTATCAAGTCACCAGAACCGTCAGCGGACCATTGATCACAGTTGTAGAACCACGAGGGCGCGATGCATGATTAAGGCCAAGGCCGGCGCCTCGTCGAGATAAAAATTCCTCATCGTACGCGAACAAGGAAAAAAGTCAACAGGTCTCCTTTTGAGATCGCAGCCGGAAGACCGCCCTTAGTCGTATTTTTACGTGTCAATGGCATATAGAAACCAGCTGCGAGCCCGTGCAGGCAGTCGATGGTGAGTGGGCTAAGGAGAGGGCTGCCGGCCCAAAATCGAATGATTTTCCGAGGATTCGCCGACCTTTGGATTCTGTCCCCCAGTTTACTTATGACCCCGCGCGACCTCTCATGACAAATACAGCAAAGGAGTGTGGGTGACAAGACAGAGTACAGGATACAACACTCAAGGCTTGTCATGAATAGCACGAAAAACCAGAGTCGATATCATACCAACGACAAATCCACAACCAGAAGACGCAGCGTAGATCAAGGTGCTATGCATAGAAGCAGCTGATCTCCCTTGGGCTTCAATGGTCGACACAGGCGACAAATCTAGGCCTCGATTTTTCCTGAATTCATCCAAAGCCCTACTCGCATCTGTCATGGAACGTAAACCAATCATAGGCGGGTGCGTGGAGTTGTCGCCATGATGCGACGCATACACGTTCTGTACAGCTCCTTTAGTGACGATGAGAAGACAAAGGAGTAAGAACAACCCTCAAAAAGACGTCTCCAAGTAGCCAATCGCCAGAATTCACCTAATAACGAGAGTAAGCGCTAAGACACCTCGTCAATGGGTAACTCGTTACCTTGTCATTTGCCTGGACTCCACCTACACACCAGCCTGTCCCATTGCCACCCGCAGCCCAGTTCACGTCTTCCGGATGTATGGGGAACTCCTTCATGTTGGCCCCAACCCCTAAAGCAAAGGCAACAGAAACTGCCTTCTCACACTTGATCTCCCACATATCAGTCACAGGATTCTTCCTCGCCACTTCACCGGCGCCTGAGTTTATAGTTTTCCAAAACGCTGTCACGTCCGCTGACGGGCCCAAAATAAGAGTAGTCCCAGTGTCCATTACCGCGATCGCATTAGGCGAGTCTTTGATGAGCGAAGGCGATATGTGTAATATTGTTGAGTTGATTGTGATGTACTGAATGGGGAGTTTCCAGTAGTCATAGGCATCTGCGCCTGCCTTGAGGACGGGAGAGAAGAAGAAGTCGGAAAAGTCATGCGCAAAGTTGGAGTCAAGTTTGCCAACAGAAAAAGAGGACGTTGAGTCAGAGCCAGATTGTCGGCCGAGCTTGAATGCGAAGAAGCGGCTGGCGTCGTCGAGGTAGTTGAACATGTTGGCGAGAATGGTAGCACCGTCCGAGGATTGTATGGCTGCGACAGAAGGAAAAGCCATACCAAGGATACCAGCATTGCCATTGCTAGCGAGGTTGAGTCCGGTAGTTTGGTTCGTCATACCTGCACGGCAATTAGTAAATGTGTTACTGTCAGTGTATAGCTTGCGCTTGCCGAACACTTGACAAGACAACTCGTAGGAGCCTAGGATGATAGTATCACAAGCAACCGAGCCAGTAACAGAACCAAGAAGATAATCGACTTCAAAAGACGTGTCCGAGAGAATGACTGTAGAGGATGGTCTATACGTCGATATCATCTTGCAGTCATCGTTTGTACACGGCCCAGAAAGAATCCACTGAAAAGGAATTAAGGGAGCGTTCCAGAGCCTACTGTACTGTGCGTACAAGGTCCGAGGAACCAGTGTCGAGGAGGACTGGAAAGGTTTGTCCGCCGATTCTGAAGAAGCAGAATGAGAAAGTTTCAAATGACCTATGTGTCGAGGATATGCACGTTATGTAGACTTCATAGATGCTATTCAATCATGTCAGACTTGAATTGATTTCGTGTGATTTCGCCTTACAATTGCCTGCTGTTGATTACAGAAATCTGAGAGCCAAGAACGTGCCTAGTGAACGGAGAAGCTAGATTGACTTGAGAACGTTCTACGCGATGAATAGGAACAGTAAATGGGTCGAGAAGTGCTTGGGCGAGAATAGGAATGTGCAGAAAAAAGAGTGTCGGGAGCATAGAGTTGAACATAGTCGCGGTCGTGAGCAAAGTGACGCGCTGCACCGCCACCGCCACCAATTGTACTCCGGTCCGAGTACCCCTCGCTGTTCTCAACTCTCATCATCGTTTACAACGATGGGCGAAGTCGTCAACGTCGCCGTCGCCTTTCTCGTCATTGTCTTCATCTTTCGCTGGGCCACGTCGTCCTCCGACGCCAGCGACGCCGACAAGGCCCTCGGCTTTCGACCCAAGAAGGTCACTCAGGAAATGGTCGATACAGTGGCCAGTATGTTTCCAGATATACCACCGTACGTACGATGTCTTGTAAACTTACACAGTTTATTGAAAAGCTTAGGGACAATATTCGCTATGATCTGCTACGGAGTGGCTCTGTGGAAACAACGTCAAACCGTGTCCTCGAACGCGGGTTTCTGGATCCGCCGCCGCAGGGCTACTATACGTTGTATCCCCGAACGAATGCGAATGCACCTGGAGCGTCACCGCAAGCACGACAGGCAGCCCAAGCCGCTCCGCAGAAACCCAAAGAGACGCTGATTTCGCGTTTCGCTCTCGAGTCTCGAATGTCCGATGCGGATCCAATACCCGATGCCGAGGTCGGTGGGAAAGCGATATGGGAAGACAGTGCCGCGAAGAGGGAAGCTAGTCTTCGCGAACGAAAGGCCAAGATGATTCTGGCTGCCAGGCAGTATGTCACTCACTTCTTTTCCCTAATACACACCAATCTTTCCTACAGGCGCATGTTGGAACAGGAAAAGAACAAAGCTTCATAGTGACATCCATGCCTTCATATTTATCCGACTTCAATAGACCCCCTCCCAGTGTTGTAAACTGTAAACGCGTTAAGCTTTGCCAACAGTCATTGATGTTCACGTTTCTAGGCTTTTGAAGAAGCTAACCCTAACCATTACGCTTAGGTCGTAGTAGACAACATGCATAAAGCAAGGGAAAGCTACAAGACAAATCGACAACATCAGACAAGGAAAGCTACAACCACCAAATACATACTTCCTAACTACTAACGAAAGCTACAACAGGTATTTCTTTATACAGCGCAAATATTGATAACCAGAGGTTTTCGGCTTAGTCCTGACCAAGAGCATTTTCCTCGTCTTCGTAACATTGCTCAATGTCAGAAAACAAAGAAAGGCGGGGCAGTAGCCCGGCGATCGAGAAACTCGTTTCCATAGTCGTCGACTTCGACAGCTTCGAGAATTCATTTGTGGACTGGAACGAAGAGGTTTAAAATTGGTAGGTACGTCGAATGCAGCACTTACCACCGAGTCGGAAGTCGTACTGACACTTACAGCGGAGGACTTGTCAGACTCGTGCGGCAAACCATCGGCCAACCAAGCCTTGAGAAGTTGAGAGTTTCAGCGCAATATTGAATACGCGCCTTGAGCTCCTGAATTTGTGTAGCAGAGTAGGCCACCATCTCAAATGTGCGAACATATATGTATGTATCCCACTGTGCGCGCATCGTAGACGAAGCAGAGGAATCGGCAAAGGCCTCGAGGCGCTCGATACGGCGCTGGTATCGTTAGGCCGCATTTGCATGGACCGAAGGAGACCCGTCTCTGATTTACAATCATCGGTTTCCTGAGCCATTGCGAAGAGTGCAGAGGGATTTAAACACACTGTGAAGAGGTTGTCGGGCTGGTAAAGGTAAATCACATACTGATCGAGTTGGGATCTTGTAGGAATGTGTGGCTCAGAACTAGGATTACGAGCAAGGCATATGGAGATATCATATACGAAGCGGTGAAGAATGTGCATCCAGTCGAACCACCATAGCTGCGAGCCGCGAATCATGCTGAGAAGATCCATCTCGAGAAAGCGTCGCAAGTGTGGCGCTCCGCACCGTCCATCCACATATATTTCAAGGCCAGGGCCATGTGCCGGAAAGACACCGTGAATGCCTCCATATTGTAGACCTGGTAGTACCACTCTGTGTTGGTACACAGAATATCGGGATCAAAGAATACTCGCATCATGCAGACAATCCATTCGCCTTTACGATGCAAGTCCCAGCCCAACTGGTCACGATGTTTCAGAATGGTGGAAGTGCTGATGATCACTCGCATCCGGATGTTAGCTAGGTGCTCGATCATTTCCATATTATCGCTGTCCCACGGCTTGGATTTCGTTGTTCGAGAAACCACCAGGCGGCAGCTTGAGGGGTAGCCAGACTCGAGCGTTGTTCAACAACGCACACCCTACAAGTTCCCCGATGAGGCGCGTGATAACCTTTCTGTCTGCTGTAGCGGGACCGGGTTCAGAAGCAGTAATCCCGACGTGGAAATCCTCCAAGAGTACGAAAGTCAAAAGAAGGTCATTGATGCAAAAAGCGCCCTCATGAGAAGAGTTTTTGATGACTCTACCTGCAGGACTTGATGAGTGTCTCAAGCAGTTAATAGGGAGAAGAGCATACCAAGCATTGCGCGTGAACGACCGGAACTTGCTACGTCACGACGACGATAGCCGGGGTGGAAGGAAGTGCGACTTGCCGTTGTGAGACTACTGCGACGCTGAGGGTATCACAGTGGATCGGGTAGGTATTTGGCACTCGTAAGATGATGTATCATGCAGCCCACCAGACGAAGATGCGAGGAGTGCGGCGAACCGTTTGACAGTTGGTTGCCATAGATGTCGTCATCTGGATAGAGCGTGGGTAGGTGTTCCTGCAGACGCTCAAACAGTCCTGCCGAGAGCGCCTCCCTGAAGTTCAGTCCACACAAAGTCTCGTCCAGGTCTGCCTGGCCGCTGAGATCCCACAGATTGGCTGACCGCGACGAATGGAACACAACATTATAGCAGAATATCTCAACGTCTCGCCGCTGAACGGCGGCTGGATGCATGACTGGCTCTTTGAGAGCCTGGTCGAGTACATTGATCCAAACATGGAGAGGAAGAGTCGTTCCGGATGGGGCGAGGAGGAATACGATCTGGGCCGCGTTAGGATAGCCATTAGGTGTTGGCGGTATCTGTTTCGTACAAGCAACAGTGGCCATCAAGCCCAACTGCTCGTCCGTGGGAGGCTGATCGCTTTTCCACCCCTCTGGAATTATTGTAATCTTGGAGCGGAACTCGGCGTTCAGCCGAAGCTGAAAACAAACGAGACGTTCAACGCGAGCTCCTAGACCAGATTTAGACATCTGTTGAATATTGTCATCCGAGACGACGAATAGACTGTCTTTGAGCATGTCCTGCTGCTTCTTACAGATATCAGTCTTCCTGAATATATTTTTCAGGCGAGCTAGCGGAATTCGAGAGGACAGTCCACCGACGGATTCGATAATGATGCGATGGACAGAAGGATTGGAAGACTCTGAGTATAACCAGCACGGAGCTTTGGCGTCGAGCTCCTCTGCTTGTGAATGAACTTTCGCAAGCTCAAACTTCTGGAAGCTGGCGGTACATGCGATACTGCGGCGCCGGTCCGGATTTGACCACCGAGAAGACACGACAAGTTTGACAAGTTGGTGACCGATGAAGTAGATGATGTCCGATAACGGTGTCCAATAAGGACACTGAGGGTCCACAACGGAGGCGATAATGGCGGAGACATAGAAAATGTACCCAATGGCACCCATCACGGCCACAGCCCAGCCCACAGCAGGCACATTAACCAGCATGAATATCACGAGGTCAGAGAAAAACATAGCCAAAGAGATGTGGAGAAGGAAAGGAAGCAGACTGATGATTAGAGGGACACGCCATCGTTCGAAGCTGATGAAGCGAAACTGCTTGACTCGCGCGATGAGGCCAGAAGGCTGGGAAACGTAGGGATGTATCCACTGCTTTGTCAAGACAGCAAGCATAGCAGTAGTCAGACCCAGTGCGAGGCTGACAGTCCATAGACCTATATGCCATACGGCGGAGGAAGGAGGAGCGAACCGTGTATCATGATGTGGGGACGTGGTAGAGACCGACTCTGTGGAATTTCCGAAGAGCGCTGTATGCTGAGGCTCAAACATTTCGTGTAGAAGGACTACACTTATGCGAGCATAATTTGGAGCCAAGTTTGAGAACATTGGAACTAGAAATGCCGCAACTACTGCAGAAAAGAGACCCGTCTGAAAGTCAGATTAGCACAAGATGATTATTCAAGCTTGAAGATCGTACAAAGATCAAAAGCGAGTCCAAGTCATCGCCGAGGTGGTCAGCCCTTTCTGCGTCGTATACACGACATTCGTCCTGGAACATGCGCCACACCCTTGCTGTAGGCCCGCATTCTCTGCCACACTGGTTCTCGGGGTATTTGAGCTCATAATCATCATTCGATAGGCCTGCCACACCAGCTATGAGTGCAACACAGCTCGATAGCTGGAAGTAGATACCTTTACGGCGCGAAGCCCTCTCTCGATGGGAGCGAGCATCGCGGCCTGTATCATAGAGGACGGCATCATCGGAGGCGTCAGAGGGTAATGGTTCCGCCGAAGAATTATGCGCTTGAGAAGCAGCGCCGGATTGGTTCTGTCGACGCGAATTACGCGGATAAACACCCTCCAGACTGCGTAGACGATTGAAGGGAAGTTCTCGAAGGGACTTTGAGGAATACCGTGACATAAGGCCCTAGAATACGTCGTGAAGTGAACATGGGAGACGTCTAGTATGTTGTCGTTATAAGACCAGCTACTAGACGAATAAGGGCGCGCTTGACACTTGTGACCATTCAAATTTAGCCCATGATAAGGCAGGAGTACGTTACAAGGACGACAGCAAGAAGATGTGTAGACTGTGAATTCCATATAGCTATCAACCGTTGTCGAAAACGGAAGCCATATTTCGTTGTGGCACTTGGATAAATTTAAAATAGAACTGTGGGATGGCCACGGGTGCGAGCGCCAGCGAGGCGGCTTCGCCGCAATGGATTTACTGGTGCCAGCACGAGTTGACGGACATGGTTCAAACGCGACGAGCACTTCAATATACCCATTATGAGGCTCGAGACTGACTTGCATGGAGAACGGACAGGAAATGAGAGGACTGCGGCCTATTTACTGGAAAAGATGGGCTTGCGACGTGAATTTGTTCATGTTTGGTCACCTAGTCCGGCCGGGTTCACGAACTCTGCTGGCGCTCGCAATGATGGCAAAAGTTAAGTAAAGGCCGCCGTCCCGTCCCGGCATCGGCATCGGTATGGATGAAGCACTGCCGCTTCGGCATAAATAGCACGCTCATCCATAATCGCTAGTAACCATGGTGCCGGTCCGAATCTTTTCAGACTCTTGCTACCATCTGCTTTTCAAGAGCCATTCGCTCGCATAGTGCTTGCACATGCAAGCATCTCTCGCCAGCGTTGGACTCAGATTCCTTCATCGTTGTGATGTTATTCAAAAAAATGAAGTTTGAAGGGAGTGGAAACCTCGAAACGTCAAAGGCCAAATCGAAAGAACTCATACCATGGATCAGAACAATGAAACTCAAGCATTTCCAGCCAGGCTGCCGCGCTGAAACAAAGACCACATGGAACGCAGTCTTCGGCCAGTGTGTTCCCTCCGGAAATATCTCTTCGTTGCAAACTTTGTCTCGTGGTTGCCAATCATGCGCCTGTTATCGCATACTCTCTTTCGCTTCATCATCGGTCTTAGGCCCGCAGCCACGCTTCTCGTTGCTCTGTTTCGCCACCTACGTGTGCTACCTGAGCATCGTTATGCTTCAATCGCTCCTATATGCGGTTCACACGAGGCACCAAGTTAACATGAGATATCCGCGAGGGATTTAAATCATCTGTATTGCGAGGGAACGCTGCACCTACTGTCTTTCCTTCTTTTTTCGTCATGGCGTTCAAGCCAATCACTCTCCTTTTCACCGTGGCTCTAAGCTGCATGTTTACGCTCGTTTCTTCCTTGGGGACTGCCTGCGATGCACCACTCTCAACGGGAACCGCGGCTCCCTCTGATCCTTACTGGCTCGAATCGCTCACTCATCATGGCACAGCTGCCTTCAACGCGGATCCATCATCTTATCAAGTCTTCAGGAATGTGAAGGACTTTGGCGCCAAGGGCGACGGCGTTACCGATGACACCGCTGCAATCAAGTAATCTATAATACTTTCAAGGATTTGATTCAAGTCTAATGCCCTGCTTCAGCTCTGCCATCAGCACTGGAAGTCGTTGCGGTGGCGCAAACGGCGTCGTTAATGCTTGTAACTCTACAACGTCGGTCGGCACTTGAACATTAGTTTTTTTTGCTAATGAACAACTATAGCATCACGCCTGCCCTGGTTTACTTCCCTTCTGGGTATGCCTCATGTTATCGCAGAAGTCTGTCTAATTCAAATTGACTTTAGGACCTATCTCGTGTCGAAGCCCATCATCGCGTATTATTACACTCAACTCATCGGAGACGCAAAAACACTTCCTACCATCCGCGCTTCTTCGTCATTCGCTGGATTAGCAGTCATCGGTATGAGATCTTTACTAAACACATTTTTGCGCCACGTACAAAGATTTTCACTCTAGACGCTGATCCGTACATTGACGGCGGCAACGGTGCCGGGTGGTACGTTAACACGAATAACTTGTAAGTTTGCAGACTTCCTGATCGGGTATATAACTCACTTATTTCGCTAGTTTCCGCTCAGTTCGCAATTTCCGAATCGACCTTACGCAGTACGTGCTTAGCTGTCTCTTATTTGTTTCAGTCTCTTATCTATCGCTGTAGAATGCCAGCAGCATCTACTGCAACCGGTATTCATTGGCAGGTGTCTCAGTCGACATCGCTTATGAACATTGTCGTCGATATGTCGACTGCGTCAGGTAATTCCCATCAAGGAATCTGGATGGAGAATGGCTCCGGTGGATACATGGGAGACCTTGTGTTCAACGGTGGTAAATTTGGCATGTGGGTTGGGAATCAACAGTAAGTATCTTCACTTTTGATCCAGGTATCCGCTCACTCGCTTGTTGCACAGGTTTACTGTTCGAAACATAACCGTCAACAATGCGGATACCGCAGTATATGGTGTTTGGAACTGGGGATGGACTTTCCAGCGTGTTACGATCAGCAATTGCAAGGTAAGTCAAATGCTGTCTTGCTATACATTTTCTTCGGTGACTGATACCCCGAAAAGGTTGGCTTTGACTTGACCACTGGAGGTCTCACCGAAGAAACCCAAACCGCAGGCGGAGAGGCCATTATAGATGCCGTAGTCTCCAATACGCCCATCTTCCTCCGATCTTCCACAGCCAGTTCTTCTTTAGCCGGATCGATTGTTCTCAACAACATACAATTGACCAACGTTGATACTGCTGTCGGCGTTCTCGATGGTGCGGTCGTTCTTGCAGGCGGCACGAAGACCATCGACTCCTGGGGACAAGGCAACGTCTACAGCGGCTCGAGCTCTGCCGGCAAATTCACTCAGGGCGACATCGTTTCCGCCAACAAGCCGTCAGTCCTTCTCGATGGGAGCGGTCATATTTTTGGAAAGATGCATCCCCAGTACGAAAGCTACGCTGCCAGCCAATTCGTTAGCGTCAAGGACCACGGTGCTCTTGGGGACGGGAAAACAGACGATACCGCCGCCCTCAAAGACATATTCGCCAAGGTCGGTGTCCTTTGCTCTTCACTGAATAGAAAAGGTGGCGCTAATCACCGGAACTCCAGTTCTCCGGTTGCAGCATCATCTTCTTTGACGCGGGAACATATGTGGTAACGTCCACACTAACGGTTCCCGCGGGGACGCAAATTGTCGGCGAGGCCTGGTCTGTCATTGCGGGTACAGGCAGCGCCTTCCAGGACGCCTCCAACCCAACGCCCATCGTCAAGGTGGGCGAGGCTGGATCGAAAGGTGTCGTTGAAATTTCGGACATCCTCTTCATGACCATTGGCCCGAGTGAGTTCTCCGATGTGATCTAGATGCGAACTAACCGTATCTGCGTTAGCGCCGGGAGCCATTGTCGTTGAATGGAACGTCGCACAGCCGGACGATGTGCAAGGAGGTGCGGGAATGTGGGATTCACATATTAGGTGGGTCTGGACGTTCTTCCTCACAGCAGGGAATCTTTCTGACGAGTTGCTAGACTTGGGGGCTGTATGTTCCTTCGTTTCAACATAGAAGACTTAATTCAATTGTTTTACAGCCGCCGGGACGAATCTCGAGGCGACAACGTGTCCCGCGGGCGGTTCAGCGTACGATGATTGTTCCGTGGCGTTCCTTGCGCTTCACTTGACCGCAGGATCGACTGCGTATCTCGAGGTACCTCACATTCCATTATGCGTGCGAGAAACGAGACTGAATGGCTTCCCAAGGGCACATGGGTATGGACTGCTGATCATGACCTCGATGGCGATGGGTATTCCAGGTTATCACTCTACTCGGGTCGCGGGATTCTTTCTGAGTCTTCGGGGCCAGTGTGGTTTATTGGAACGGGTGGGAGCCATTCAATGTGTCGGCGCGTCCACAGGAAACTAACGAAACATAGGATCCGAACATCACACGTTGTACCAGTACAACCTGGTTAACGCCGCCAACCATTACATGGGATTGATTCAAACTGAGACAGTACGTCTTTTTGATCGCGTGAAGGGTTTTCTCCTTCATATCCTTTCTAGCCGTATTACCAGCCCACCCCGCTTGCTCCGGCGCCGTTCACCGTCAATGCTGCTTACAACGATCCTTCTTTCGAAGGGGAAATCAACACTGCTCTTGGTCTCAGAATCCTAACTTCCACTGACATCATTATCTTTGGTTCGTCGCTGGTGCCACATCCTTTGATCTTTACTGATGTTTACGATAGGTGGTGGCCTTTATAGTTTCTTCTCAGTAAACATTCTCCATCTAGTAACAAACACTTGACGCTGAATGTTTTGACAGGACTACACCCAAGACTGCTTAGACACGCGCAACTGCCAAGCGCATATTGCTAGCATCGACTCTGCCTCCTCGGTAACAATCTACAGTTTGAACACTGTAGCGACGACGAACCAGCTCACCCTCGATGGCGTCGGTATCATCAACCAAAGCAGTAACATCAACGGCTTTGCCAGCATGATAACAGCCTGGAGTCCAGCATAAAGTTTGTCGACTGCCTGTAAAATATTTATTGGACCCGCAATGTACTCTGAAAGGCACGCACAAAATACATCCCACTCGTTGTAAAGCAGGGTGATTCGAAGGGACTTCAATCAGGCTGAGATACATGATAAACCTAGGTCAAAGTCACGAATTTCGTCAACAATGACGCTCGTGATTAGTTGGAGTGGGAGCGACGCGTAGACGTTGACAGCTCTCTCTACTCGATTCTTGATGTCTCGAGTGTGTACACAGCGTGAAATCCGCACATGCACCGCGTCCAAGGTCACCGGGGAAGATCCTAGGAGGTCAAAGAAGGATGCGAGATTGCTGGTGTAGTCGACGTCTCCGATATCGTATGAAGCAAGCGTTATTTGCTTCAAGTTGTTGGGTGTTGGAAGAGTTGCCAACGACTCTCTCACCCACATCATTGTCAGCATACCGAAGGTGAAAAGGTGTAGAGCGCGCAGGCGCAATGGATCCACGACGTCGAACAAGGGTGTTGCTACGAGAAAGTTAGTTGGATACTTGGAGGTTACTTGTGCGCGCGCTCACACGTGTCATCAAAACTGAATATGGATATAGAAAGACTTTCCAGCGTCGAGCTGTTCTTTCTCAAGACGGCGCAATGTGCTTCTATCAGCCGCCTCTTGGCAACTGAGTCTAAAGCACGATCCAGACGGACCGTGCTTCTCAGTGTGAGATGCTTCAAGCCGGAGAGCCTCCACGGCGCGTCTTCGTCAACATAGATGGACGTGTGGTGATATCTATCAATGCAGTATGAAATTCGAACAGGATTGTAGCACTGTTCGCTGAGCAGGAAATGGAAACCCTCGAGCTGAATAGTCTGAGGTCGAGGGGTCGGGGATGCGTCAGAATAGTCTTGTACGCGTTCAAAGGACACATCGAGCAGAGACAGATGTTTGAGGCCACTCGCGCATGGAGCTCGGAGGACATCCTTGATCTGCCCCGTATCTTTAAAGGTGACGCCACACAGAGTCAGCACAGTCAAGGAAGCCAGAGGCCCATCACGAATGGTAGAGAGAATGGTAGGAGTACACTGCCATGCAAGGCCGCTCAAATCTAGCCTCAATTTATTCAAGCGTGTCGTATGGCCAAGCAGGGTGCGGAGCCTGGTCTCGTCCTGTTTCCGCTCCTGGGGCGCGCTTGCCCCGACGGTGAGCTCTCTCAGATATCCTACTATATGCGGACGGTACCTGAGCATGTCGTACGTTGTGGGATAGCCTTTACGGCGTGTCCGAGATGCTTTTATGTCGACGGATATCCTCCTGAAGAGCCGATGCTGGGCCGAGGCGTTCCAGGAACGGGAAACCCGTGAACAGGCCTTCAATGTCGCGGTATCCTGCCCGATCTCGTCGACGATAAGGTCGACAATCTCCTGGGGCAGCAAAGGGCAGCGCGTACGTGGCTTGCGCGCCATTGTGATGGTTGTGAAAGAGTGCACTTTGATTGCCTAACGCGTCACTGGCTTCCTAATCGGGTTTGACACAAATGGCTTTTCCTTTTCTATGCTTCAATTCTCTACCTTGACGTCCATTCGCATTTGATAGCCTGTGTCAGGCAGTCGTTCTCGGCCGTCTCGCAAATCATGAATATCTGTCAAGCAAAGCCTTTGAGTTCTGAGAAATTGACAGGAAGGCCTTTGGAAACGCTGTGGACCAGGTAGTCGCCGGAAGTATGTCTGAACGATTCCTGGAAGGTCAATGATTTTAAGGAGTAGGTCTCCACCATCTTCAAGCAACGTACTCTCGATCGCAGCAGTGAGTGCTCAGCTCTATTGTCAATCGGACGCCAGCAAACACATTCACCCAATAATGAGCGCCTTCCAAGCTCTATAGCAAATTTTGTCTAACAGCTCTCTCCCATGTCGCCTGTTGCTAAACTTCGCCACATTCACTGCATAACATCCTACATCCTCCATGCGCCTCTAGTCATGACCAGTCCTACTATCCTAAAGCATGTCTATCTTCTGACTTTTAGATGGCCTTCGAGTGTCAACGAATCTTCAAGAGACAGCAGAAGACGACAAAAAACGTTAACGGCGGTACCCGGCCAATATCTTTCAGTCGTTTCTCTGATCTCATACATGCTCGACGAAGTGATTATCACTCTCGAATTTGAACTTCTCGCGTTCCAATTTGAATGCCAATGTGGTAGATATACCTTATGTTGCTCTTTCTTATGACTAACGTGTATGTAGCCTCTGTAAGTCCTTGTCCACACTTTCGCGCGCACTTATCTCGACTTTTGCTGGAAGTTATTCACTATGCAAGAGCACCATTTCCCCAAGTAATCTTCGGTTGGTGATTCTTATATCTACTGGAATCGATTTGGAGATCCTTGTTGTATGTATAATGCTAGCTTGAGCATTTACTACTTCCTGTCCGGCGACGTCCGATTGTGTCTCAACCAAAGGGGTCAAAGTCTTACCTTTCTTCTGTCCGTCATGTGCGATAACGAATACGGCATCGATGAACGTCTATACGATATCGCTGCGCTCGAATCTGACGAGGAAAGCAGCAGTATACCCGTCGAGAATTTGTGCAGCGCTGCCAAGTTTACAACTAATGCTCTGGGAGAGCTGATATGTGGTGTCATTGGCGGGCTCGCGGTCATTCTCTTCTGGGATGAACGCACTGAGGGAGGATGAGGACGTGAACATTGCGGTGGGTCCTGCACGTGGGCGCGAGCCGTGGCGCGAGATCCGGAAGCTGCTCGACACACATCTCGAGTCGGGGAGGATCAGATTACCTGCGAGCCGCTTGACGGGGGACACACTCCGGCTGTACGTACGTACGGGAAAACCATGGGATAACTGCAAGCAGCAGCACCAGGTCGAGGTTGACATACTCTACAAACGTGCGGCGCTTTCCGGTGATTCGATGCATGAACTGACGTGACACAGATGAAGTGACGAAGGAGGAGCGCGGATTCTGGTTGCAGACAATCAAGGACATCCCGGTGTTCCACGCTGCCTGCCATGTTCCGGTTCAAGCTCGTGGCCTACAACACGCGGAGGGCGAGCCGTGACCTGGATGATCTAAACATGATCATTACGACGATTGGGAGGGATAAATTGTTGGCAGTGAAGGGAAAATATTGTACGACATATGGTGGCGGATGATTACTTGGAGATGATGGATGATCTGGAGGACGAGGGGATGGGGGAGATCAGGCAGCTTATACTCGATCTATTGACATCCGATGGATCGCAAATGTGATACTTAATGTAATTCATGACACGCCACCTTTGAAACAGACATTGCCTGTGTTAGTGAATCCCTGTAGGATATTTGCGCGTGCAGATTTGTGAGGGTTCGTAGTCGCAGGCGAATTCCTCGAAAGTAGAACATTGACGTGTGCGGTGGTTACGGCTGATTGATATCAGGCTGAGCGAGTTTGGGTAATTCGTCAACGTAACTAAAAGGGTCGACTAGTAGTTCTGGGAGGACTCGGACTCGCGCGTGGACAGTCGGAAAGCCAGACATTCTGAAT
The DNA here is from genome assembly GCA_015501055.1 of Mucidula mucida. Taxonomy (NCBI): domain Eukaryota; kingdom Fungi; phylum Basidiomycota; class Agaricomycetes; order Agaricales; family Physalacriaceae; genus Mucidula; species Mucidula mucida. Next base: position 73 of record JADNYV010000497.1, on the reverse strand, counting down.
TTGTGGCGTAAGTGCGCTGGTGGACTTGAATCAGCAGGACGTGTAGTACCGGTAATGTAGTGCGAATTTTCTC
>JADNYV010000496.1:0-25208 GCA_015501055.1 Mucidula mucida | reverse complement strand
ATAAACCTTGCAGTCAACCGGTTTGGAACCAGGCGTAAGTTCTATTGCGTTGATCCCAGGGTCTTTGCTCTGGTAACTTGTCAAAGTCCGCCTTGCTGAATATGTCGGAAAATTCTTGATGTAAGATGTAGCAGCAGATGAAGGCTTTGTGATCTCAGTGTTTCACTGCTTTTGCGATAGCTGTCCCAGTCCATTCAGAACAAACACTCTCCCTCTTCCAACTTCTTTTCTACATCTTCTCCTTCATCTTCCGGTGAGTCGTACTTGGGTAAATAGCCGTAGCGGTCTGGACATTGGTTGAAAGTCAACGTGGATTCGGTCTAGTTGATTGTGGGATTGTGATATCGTAACCAATCTAGCCCCAAAAGATGCTTGTTTTACCAAGATTGGTGACGGCTAACTCGATCTTTTCTGCGTGATCACCCGATCTTCATCCGGACCTCCACAAAACCTTCGATTGCTCCTCCTTGTTTAGGGTTCCATCCGCATTGTAGACAGGGAGCTTGACCGGTAACTCCTTGATCGGGAGTCCGTTCTTCTTGACGAATTCTTTATTGACACAAGAACCCATTGCTCCACTGTCAAGAAGGGCACTCGTTTCCCATTCAGAGCCTGTGTGTACGCTCTCTATGGTTACTTGGAGTTTCATGTCCTGCCCCTTTGTTCCCCGGATGTACTTCCTTGACTTTTTCAACTCCGTCACAACTTCCACCGCAGCTTCCTTTGTCAACGCTCTGATCGCCATCACCTTCTCCTCCGTCGCTTCTCTCTCTCTCCGCTCCGGCATCCATGCTCTCAAAAGTCCCACTGCTCTCGACACGTCATCCTCTCTTAGCCGTTGTGCGATCCACTCGGGCATATTTGGCTCAAATCTTTCTTTCGCAGGTTTTTGTGGTAAAGTTGTCAATGATATTTTATATGTTTCAGTACCCGTACTATAAATAGATTCTGCATCTGACGACCCTTTCCTTGATGACTGCTCCGGCAGGACTGCGTCTACTGCGGGAGCTTCGCAAAACCCAACTCTTCGGCCAACTTCTTTTTCTCCTCGTCGTTCATTTCGGTCCATAAACCCCGAATCGTCTGGGGTCGACCCTTCTTAGGACAGAACCTGCTGACATGGCCGTGTTCGCCACAGCTAAAGCAAAGTCCTCTTCGACGTGCGTTGTCGATGTCCATCGGCCTGCCGGCTCCTCCATAGGTAACACCGGTAGCATCTCGTCGTGTGATCGGCGTCGGAGGTGGGTTCGTAGGATTAGCTCTCAATGTAGCCACCTGCGGAGCTTGAGGCCGGGACTGCATGCTGGACCTCTTGCTCGCCGCCGCCTTCTCCACAGCTGATCGATCTGAAGGATCTGTGCCTTCCAATCCTTGTACTTCTCTGGCAACCCATCTCGGCTGCCATAGATCTGGTCGATGATCTTCTCGTTGACATTGGTCTTGAGAAGTCGCACGACGAATGCGTCATCCTTCGAGTATCCTGCCTGAGTGAGCAGGACCTCAAACTTCTGGAAGAAATCTTGAGTGGTGTCTTGCCCGGGCGCAACCGCTCGATCTGGTCTTGCGCAGCTCGCGCGAGGTTGGAATCCACAAATCGTTCCTTCAAGTCTTCCTTGAACTCCGTCCAAGAGACTGTCCATTCCTCTTCTTCCTCATCGAAGTTCTGGTCCGAGTAGTTCTGGACCCATGCATCTATGTGATCTCCTCGGATATAGGAAAGAACAACATCAATCCTTTCGGAGTCAGATGTGAGGTTGTTCTTCTTGTCACAGATATATGTGAACATCGATCACCACCAGCTCTTGTACTTGGACTTGTCCCCGTCATAGTTGTAAGGCTTGTTGACAAGGGATCAGCCTTTGATTTCGACATCGGCATGATGAGCGGGTGTGTGAGGAGCGGTTTTGGATGCTTCGTTGGACATGATGAATCGAGGTGATAGGATCGGAGAGTGAAAGGGTGAAAGTGGGGATATGGGTGATGCGGGTTTAGATGAATTGGATAAGGGAATAGAGGTTTGGATAAATAAGAAGGAATTGCCTAGATCTGCAAGAGAATCCAGGACTTGATAGGGTGGGGAATGATGATGTATATCATGAGGTAAGTAAAGTAGGTAGATATCATAACTATCTACACTATTTTACCAACTACTGACTACGTATCTACGGGCCCAAGAGCTCGTCACAAGTTTGCAATTGCCCAGCCGACGTCCCTCTGGTGTGAGGTAAGCCAAAGTTTTCCTGGGAAGGGGGGTTTACCCGTAAACAGCGCCCACTGAAGTGCAACTGCCAAAAGTTCGTTCTCGTGAGAGCGGCTACTTCCAGCACCCGAGGCAGTTATCTCTAACTGTTAGCCGGTGCTACTGGGACCAATACACATGTATGCGGACGTGCGCTGGAATTAGGAATCCGTCGATCTGTAAACAGGGAAAGGGAATAGGGAAATGTGCGATGATCAAACAGCGAAGTGCTGATCGACGATCAGGGATGTGTGGTAGGTGGTAGAAAGTAGTTCCGATCTTCTGTTAGCGACTGACTAAGCCACGAGACTCAACCAGGTACCACAGCAAGAACTGAAAGAGAAAGTGTTTGCGTTCGTAAGACTAGGCTAGGCCAGGTGTATAAACGAGATCGGAACTAAAGTACAATGATACTATACTACTGATTATATACTAGTAAGCCTGTGTTTGGGACTCCTTGTCCATACATGTTTCCGCTAGGGATAACTCCACGCCCTTGACCCAGTGTTGTATGCTACTAGTCCATGAAACCATTAAATACGAGTGGTAACTGCATGTAAGTAATAATACTGAAACGACCATGTGTGCTACGAGTGTCGGTGGTGTGTATACAATAGGAAGTCCATGAGGTATCGGCATGTATGATGTCATCCATGTGTTGGGTGTGTGTCCGACATGAGTACGGCTTCGGTAATGAAAAGGAGTATGATCGGTGACGAAACAGATGATGAAACAGTCCGTTGGTTGATAAGACAAGCCCCCCGATAAGATATGATAAGATGTGAGAATGTGAAAATATGGCGATTCATAACACTGTCCGTTGGTAAGCTGGAGCCCTGAAATTTACAGCACCTTTTGATGGCAAACTCACACATCGGAGTTTCTACTTTCTTCCTGGTGCCGCGCTTCTAAGTCATGGTAGGAGCCGGCTGAATGACCTTGACAAGTCGGCCCCCAATTTTAAGGTCGTGTTAAGGGGAAAATTGAAATTCTACAAAACTATTCCCAAACCTATTGAAAATTAAGGTGTTTACTGATTGCTTACCTGCTATGAAGACCCAAGGCAAGGTATGAGGAATTCCGGGGTTGACAATAGCATTTCCGGGGGGCGGAAGAGATTGCAAAGGCCGCAAGAAATCAATGCACAAGAACACAATGGATAATATGGATATGATCTCAGTAGTGATGGGGCGTTTATGCTTCCAAACAAATACATGTTGACTAGACACGCATCAGAAGTGCCGTAATTGGCTAGAGAATTGTATAATGAGAAATTCTTGATTGTTATCGCGCCAAGGAGTGGGGACAGGTTCATATCAGAATGCAGCAAAAGAAAGACTAGACTACATGAGACTACATCGCCTTTCAGGCAGAGATGGACTTGTAAAAGTGTCAGCAGATACACAGATAGCCGTGCATTCGAGAATGGAGTGGGCAAAAGCAGCACGCAAGGGTGGATAAACAAGGGTGAGCAACAATGACGGTCACGTGACGAGATCGGACGTATTTGAAAGCGATCATTCTGTTGCATGTTTGGTTACTTTCCATCATCACCGACATGGCTGTACCTTCACGCTACCTGTGGCTTGGCTTTGGCAAAGCTCAAAAGAAGGTCAGGCTCAAGGCTCTCGACGACGGAATCCTTGGGGGAAAGTTCGACGACATGTTCGAGCATTTCCCTTTCATCTCCCCCGAGCCCGTATTCTCGCTGCCGCACGAACCGCAGATCAACAATAGCGAAGGGCTGTCGCTGAAAATCACATTTTCAGAGGCTCTTGCATGGGGAAACGGCATTGACACCGACTCTTCGGTCTTCTTCCGAAGGCGACGAGCAGCAGAAGTTTTGTGTCAAGGTGTTGTTCAACGTCGAGAAGGCCGAACCGGACGATAATTGCTATAAGGCCGCGGACAAGATGCTCGCAGATGCAAAGTTTTACGGTCAGAATCTGCGGGGCGTGGCGGGGGTTTTGGTACCGCGGCATTATGGTGTGTGGCGCGCACGAACAGGAGAATGGGGCGGCACGATGCTGTGTAGTATCACGGAATGGGCTGGCACTCCGTGGACTGAGCTCGTTGCCGCGGGGCGTGATACCACCGATCTCAAGTATGTTCGGCCTCGATTTCAAGTTATGCTCATCGCGCTCATTTGTGTGTTCAGGATACAGATAGGGCGTACTGTCGAGCGACTTCATGATCGTGGCATCCATCACAATGTGCTATATTTTCCTGCTGATTTGCACCACCTACTCTTCCGTGTCGACAAGACCACTGCCGGCCCAAAAACGAAATGTTTTGTCATCGATTTCTCCAAGGCCATGATGACACCGTGTACTAGAAATCTCCCCATCCTTCCCGTTGATGCGGATATATGTGAGGAAACGGCGGGCTGCGAAGAAGCCTCTAATCTCATTTGTATTCTCGACATGTATCAAGAAGATGTTGAATGTATGTCTGCATCTTCGACTTTGTTTCTTTGTACTAATCTTTAGAACAAGTGTCACCTGCAACTCACACGTACCTCGCCATTCGTTTCTACGACCTCTATTCTGCTTCGCATCCCTCGCTTGATAACGCGGCTGTTATGGTGGTTCAGCGTCACTATTTATTCGCTGACGAACCGCCGCTCGAACCAGAAGTCGCGTTTCGATTTCGCCAGGATGGGAAGGTAGTCTTCGATCCAACAGGTTCTGATATGCTTACAGAACGCTTTCTGGAGGAATGCATTGCTTCTGCTGTGGTTTGAATTGTTTGATAGAATTATATTGACGCGTTGAATTGACCTGTGTGTGTACAATCCATATCAAATCACATTTCACAACAGCATTGGTTGACTCTTTCCGCATCCAGAACAAAGGTATTGGGCAACTCTGCTCTATCGCCTTTTTGCGAGCGCCAGCGAGCTTACATAGAGTTTGTGAAACCGGCCGGAATAGATGACCAAACATGGACGAACTCACGTCGCGCAAGGGTATGGCCCATCTTTTCTAGTAAATAGGCGACAGCCCTTTCATTTTATGTACGTTCTCCTTAAAACTCAGTCTCAAGCTTCATAATGGGTACATGGCCGTCGACAGAGAACTTGTGCTGGCAGTGTGCACTAAATTCATGGCGGCGAAGCCTTGCTGGCGCTCACAGAACGTGTTTTATGTAAGCGAGCTTCCTTTCAATTCCCCCCGTCCTTGACGTCTGCCAAGTCACTTCCGATACTTCCTTATCTCTCCGACGTACATACAGACATGCAGACAGGTTCGGAAGCTCTCGAACGCCAGCTTGCGCTTGCTATCAAGCTTTCCCGCGAGCTGCAGGACACGCTGCGTAATGCGCTTCTCCGTACTTCAAAGCTGACGAAAAGAGAACTTTTACAAATCGCCCGCAATGCGCTTCAAAATTCCGAACAGCTTTATGCTACTCTCGTTGCTCTCGAAGAGATCCCGACGATGACTCCGAGCTCTCCCGTCCGTCGGTCTACTGCTCATGCCCTTACCAAAGGTATGCACAACAAAGTGCGGCACCGAGAAGCTCATACATACATTCTCTTTAGATCACGATGCGCTCTATCCAGACGAGGAAGATGACATTGGGAATATCGCATTCTACCCGGGCCTCGAATCGGGCTCGGGCTCGGGTTCGGATGGTGCTCTTTCAGACGGAGCTGTCCCTGACGGGCTCCAGCTTGATTTTACTCTTGCGCGCGCGCCCGAGAAAATGGCGGAGGTTACAGGCCGGATGACAGCTGATATCCCGAGTCTCCGGGCCAGGATTGTCAGGAATGAAGACAACCGCACTGTCTTCACCAAATCCAGAATCTGGCGTTGGTGGGCAGAATAGGGAGATTGTGCTAACATTGGTGCTTTCTTCCCTGTAAAAAGTCAATGAGGAGACACTGCTGTAATGCGGGATTAAATAGAATATGGTGGTCATTTTTGAGTTGGCCGTGCCAAAGATAAAAGTTGTGAAGTGCTTCTACAGTCCGCCCAATGCGAATCCTGTAAAGGCAAAGGAAGTAAGTGTGTTTGCATGACAGGGAACGGAAGGCAAACCTATTTTTGAGAGTATCATATTTCTTGCCCTTAAGCTCATACCACGAGTCCCCACCCCATTCCATTTACATAAATATCATAACACCTGCCCATCCCTCCATTTCCGTGTGCCACAGTCCATAGTGCTTTGGCACAATATCATACTGGTGAAGGCGCTCTCCGTAGAACTTGGCATCTGCAATTAGATACTGCAGGCCTTGAAAGCTCGCAGTGAGCTCATCAGTGACCATCTTGGTGTTGAACGCGGCCTTGATAGCATATTTTTTGTGCTCTTCACCAGACAAGTTGGTGTGCACATCAAAGTAGATGGTGGAGGGCGATTGGAAAAGGTAGCCCCAGATTTGAGCTCTTTCATAAGTGATTTTGACATGGTCTTGGTTGTGGTTGTTTGTGTATGGATTGCCCGCTAGGACCAAGATATTGAAGGCGGTGGGAAAGGCTCAAAGATAAGATTATCCCACCCTGTTGTAACAGGAAGGTCAGCAGATCAGTGAGAGAGAGACGTGCAAGACATATCTCTCTGTTTGCAGGTGTTTGGCAGTGGCAGTAGGCACATAGAGCACAATTCATCTTGTATTCGCACTATCACTGTTGTATCGACACGCTTTGCCGCACGGCTCACCATGCCACTGTTTCATTAGGCTTGTAGGGATGTGCAGTAAACGTTTGATTGAGATCAGCATCGCCAAACCGGAAGTGCAAGGACGCCATGGTGGCGGTGCACAGGAAACAAGTTGGTCTTTCGACCCTTCGAGCTTTTATCTAAACCGAGGTAAGGTGGCCTGTATCCAATGTCCATTCCGAGATAAAATGAATTACACTGAGGATACACATTTGCAAGAGGACGCAAAAGTCAGGAACATTCCGTTTGAGGCAAGCATTCCACCGAAAGCCTTAATTCCTCGAATACAACCGGGACCTCTGTCGCAACACCAAGGTGTCGAAGACCGTCATCTTGTACACGACGCAAAGGTTCACAAGGCTGCAAGTATAAGACGGTCCTCCTCCGATGATTTGTGGATCCAAGATTGTCAAAAAATTTCAGTCTTAGGATGAGAATGTTTTTCATCGGTGAGAGTTACAGCTTTATGATACAGATTTCTGCTATGCAATTCAGCGCGGCGTAAGGAAATGCAGACCTGACTCACGAAACTCGAAAGTTTACTCAAGGAACGGGTCTCCGATTTCTGAGATAGGGTTAGCTACGCGAACCCAAAAAAAGAGGACACGGACCTTTCCTAAGAAAATCGACAGCACTATTGTCAATCATATCTTCCTTCCTGCTGCTGCTGCCGTTATCCTTCTCCCACGCAGCAGCGCTACCTGCACCTCTCTGAGGACCCTCTCGTCTGCGAGACTTGGATTCACGCGCGGATGAGCCGCCGAACGGACGACGCTTAGATGAACTGGGCGAGTTGAGGCCGCTGGCGACCATGTTCAGCAGGTCGGTGGTCCGGGCGGCCTCTTGCGGGAAGAATTCATCTGGCGGCGGCGATGATGACGATGGCGTCGAGAGCGACGGCGAGCCGGGTTCTGGTGGCGAGGTGGTGATCGGAGGAAGGAATGATATTGCCCAATTCGGCGGACAGGGTCTGCTCCTCCTCATGCCATGACCGTTCAGCTGTTACGTTCAAATTGCTCCCGATCAGTACTGTCGATGTATCCGCTACGCGCCGAATACTATTGCTGCTTTCGCCAAGTTCTGAAGGAAAAGGGAAGTAACGTAGGCCAATCTATTTGGGATAAAACTGGGGAATGTAATCGAGTTCGGAATGACGGATACCTTTGACTGACCTCAAGCATCACTTGTAACTGACTCAATGAATTGTCCGTAGGAAATAAAACGTACATCCAGCTGCGGCGACGCGTCGATACCGTATCAAACGCCCTGGTCAACCATTCCTTTCGACTGAAGAAATCAAACAAGCCCTTGGGCCTTGAGCATCACTTCAAGAGGCGCACTGAATTCTGAACCTACACAATCTCGTATGCGTTAGTCTACCAGTATCACAGTACCGACGTGCGCCTCAGGCGTTGATTGCCGGATTTGATCGACAGCGCATCTTTGTCTTCTTGCCACGATCATCTCCAGCACAAATGTCGGAAAATCTTTCCTTTCGAGGTGCGTAGTCATACACGACTATAATACCTAATTACTGAAGTACTTTACAGCCCTACAGCTCTCCAACGAACAGCGGAACGCGTACGAGCTACGCTATCACGACTTTGCTCGATACAGGTCCGTCTCTTAAATGTTGACAAGCTGCAGCTCATCAATATTTTTGCAGGAAACACTGCGCGAATCGTACACATCGAACCCGGTCAACGTTAAAGATGACCCACGGCAAAGGGCGCGAATTTAAGAAACTACCGCCGCTCAAGCCAGAGATGATCAAAGATGGGCAGTACGTGTCTAGATGTCGTTTACAAAGTTACTACTCAACATTTATAGTCTACAACTACTCCTCATGGAATCTGAACGCGCTTGGGCATACTCGCAGGACTTACTTGCGCAATCCCAAAAGAACACAGAACATGCCACCACTCTCCGACACAGTGCTACCGGTCGATTTAGACGCAGTGTAAACTGGTCGACCCAGCTCTTGTCTCACTGTCAGACACTCTACGCATCATCGCGTCTCTCGGCCGAAGGTCTCCTGGAAGTCAACCCTTATCCTCAATGGCCGTTTCTTGCGCTATCGCGAAGAGTTTGACGACGCCTTGGTGCAGCTCAGCGTAGCGCGCCATTTACTTGATGAACTTGCCGGCGCCGCGCGAACTAGCAAAGATCAAGCGCTCGCTACGTTATTCGGAGACGAGATCGGACCAGAGATTCGCTATTGCGCACACGAGCTCGGAAGAGCTGAAGCATACAATGTGGACAAGATTGTCGGCGAAGTTGCTGCAACGAACAGGAACGTCCTCGTTGACGGGTGCGATGCGTTATTAGAGGCGTTCAAGAAACAGGAGGAGAGCACGAACAAGAGGAAAACCCTACGCGAGATCGTGTGGGAAGGCGAACCGGTACCAGTGCGCAACCCGGAGCTTGTGGACGTGTTCCTAAAGGTGCAAGATGCTCAGGCAAAGTTAGAGTCATCGGACGCGCAGGGCAAGTCCAACTCGAAGAAGAGTGTCGCTGCTTACGACGCTATTCTTCTCGCCTTGAGCGACGCCGAGGAAGTCGCCAAGAAGCTCGCGGATGCGCAGACCTCTTCTGGACCTCGCGACATTTCATTCGTGCACGCCTACATTGTTTACCAACTGGTCGAATTCAACGTGATCTCCGGCTAATGCAGGCTCTCCTACCCACGACAAAGGGCGCCACAGACGGACGCGTCTACCCCGCTGTAGTAAAGCTCCTGGACACCGTCATGCAGAGCCTAACCCAATGCGCGCTCTAAGCATCGTCGATGACAACTCCGATCTGGCATCCGGTGTCGACGCCCGGATATCATACATAAAGGCGAGCAGGTGTCTATACCTCGCGCGGTGCTTCGTTGCCGTCAAAACGTACGCCGAGGCGCTGACGCTGCACCGACATGCGGCGATCCACATTCGGGAAACACAGTCGCATTTATCCGTATCTTCAGAAATTGTTTTCTTCCCGCTTACGGCGACTGAGCTGGGCAAGCTGGAGTCGGAGACTTTGGGAGACCAGGCGCAGGCGAAGAGGGAGTGGTTGGCGTATAATGGGGGCTCGCTCACGCAGGATCCGAAGGAGTATAAGAAACCGCCGTTTTTTAACAGTGCGCTCAATTATGTGGAGATTGATTTGGACGCGTTGAGGAGGAGGGCGGGGTTGGAGGTGGCGGATGAGGGCGAGAAGGATAAGGACAAGGAGAAGAAGACACAGATGGTGGTGGAGGAAAGGGAAGAGGAGCCGCAGGTTCCGGTATCGCGCGGTGGGTTGAGTGGATTACTGGGTGGTTGGTGGGGAAAGTAGATTTCTTGTTCATTCGCGAGAAGAAGCAGCCCCGGCAAGAGCCTGAATGCGAACAATCCCGACGAGTCAGAGCCAAAGACAACAATTGTTAACAGTAGAACGAAACAGCTGTTAAACCATTGCTCAAGGAGAGGAGGAAGGCTCGGCATTCACAAAGCAAGTGCGTTAAATTCTTGAACTAGAGGAGCTTGGTTGGCGAGCTGACAATGATTAGTTGCTAACCTACTTGCTCACCGTCTAAAGTTTATTCACCATACAATTGGCTTGATGGTGAGCACCCGGTAACGACCACCTCAATTACAAGGGGTCCAGCGAAGTGCAAGAACGCTGAACACATTAGCGATGTTGACAAGCTGTTGAATGGCTTGCCATTAACGGGAAGTCGACTACAAGCAAGAAGAGGTCAAAACAATAGCGACCATGATTAACTCGGCGAACAATAACTACATGATGCCTACAGATTGTGAAACAACTTGTACGGAACAGCTTTCGCATTTATGGATACTTAGATTCTAGAAGTACAACTTAAACGTAACTAGCACACAACTTACACAGCGAGGACAGTAAGTCAACCTCTTACCAAAACTCGGCCTTCTGAAGCGACGGCCAATCGGCGCGCACAAGATTTGGACCATTGATGAGAACCATGCTTCCATCTTCAAGTTCATGCATAGTTAGTTTTATTATCCACTGAAATTCGCAATGAAGACATGTTACCTTGTTGCATTTCGATGAGCACGTACTGATCTCCAGAGAACACATAAGCTTTCTGGACATCAGTGGGGTGCACAAGGATAGTATCCACTGTCTTGAAATTGACTTTCTTCAGGGGCGGCCAATGGGCAGTGATGAGCGTTGGTCCAGAGACGATGTAATCCTGGTTGCCGCCTTAAGACAGACTTTTCAACTTTACACAGGGCAAGGAACGCGCATAACACGTACCTGGCTGGAAATTGAAATGGATGAACACGTAGCGCTCGCCACTAAAGACAAAAACTTTGTATTTCTCGAAGGGGTGCGGGAGGACGGCATCCACGGTGTGGAAACCAGCCTTGTTGAGAGACGGCCACTCAGTCGAGATGTTCTTGGGCCCGTCGATGATGTGTTCATCAGTTTTTCCTAGTAATATCAGGCTCCAGTCAGCCTCGCTTTGCCGTATCACCAACTACAGAGAACGCACCTGATTTGATGTGAATCCGGGCGCACTTTTTGCGGAAGAAAAAGTACATCTGCCGTTGATTGTTTGGGTTGAGAAGGACTGCGTCGACGTATCCAAAGTTGGCCTGGACAAGGGATGGCCAGTCCTTGATTATTGTCCTAGGACCCCAAGCAATCGTCGCGTGTTTGGGGCCCTTCGCGATCTTGATGGCGACAAACATGTTCCAGCAGAAGAAGTACGCGATCCCAGACTCAGTCGGGTGTTTAACGGCGGCTACACATGGCCGCGAGAGCGCGTGCTTGAGGAGCGGGTCTGCGACAGTAGCGCCGCCGCGCATCAGGTCGTCCCAGTCCTTGTCGGCGTTAAAGGTCTTGTCATTGCGGGGACGATGGCTGAGCTCGTCATTCCCATGTCCAACGGCGTCTGCATCTTCGGGAGGATAATACACGACCTTTCTTGTGATGACAGGGCATGGGATCTTTGTGAGCGCGACAATCTGACCGCTTGGGTTTATGGAGTTGCTGAAGCGCGGATTCTGAACAATCCCAACGGGTTGATCCTTCCTATGTACGCGCACGCTGCGAATAAAGCGGGGTAGGATACCGCCAGGAAAGGCGATCTCATGCCGTTCGAACCTTGCATGGCTACCAAAAACATGGTTCACATCGATGCCTCCGTAAGCGAAAATCTCATACTCGTAGTATGTGAGATGGTGGGTATTCTGCTTGCGGCGCAAAGCCTTGGATTTGTCGCGGAAGTATCGCCTAGTGCTGACAAAGATGGACGGCGCATTGTTATGCACGTAGTTCGAAAGGTTAAAGGCGGCATCGGGAAAGGATTGAAGGGACGGCCTCTCGCGAGGCTCAAAGCCATCACGAAATACAACGTCAGGAGGTCGCTTGTCCCAGCGGACGAGTCTCTCGGCGGCAGCATCGACTTTACGCTGTGTGGTAGCGCTTAACACTTCGTCGGGTCGAAAGATGTCTCCCGAAGTCGATGGCGCTGGATTGATATGAGCAACAATATTTCTGAGCACTTCGTTTGGATGCGAGTGAAACCAGCTGATACACGAAGTAGCGAACCAGTCTACGGTGACCATAGTAGTACGCTGTAAGTGCAATGAGTTGGACCCAAAGCTAATCATGAAGTGCAACTCGCCTGTGACTGGTGGGAGCTGGAGTGAAGAGCATATCATGTCCCAAGGTCGCTTTAAAAGTTGCTGCGACCTGAACGGAATTGATTGGCGCTGATAGAACAGGATTCGGGGGTTCGTCTCTCGTGTATGGTTTATCCGGCTCTTCAATTACACCGGAATTGCTTACCTGACAGCGCAACTGGGTTTCTACCAATCTTTCTTTGGCGCTGGATGATTGAATTTTCAACAAAGTATTCACGGACTCGCTGAATGAGCTTTTGCCCAAGAAACACGCTTGGATCTTCCAGTATCGGAAGGCATTCAATTGGGTTCGCCGTTCTTTGCCTTTCTATCAGTTCGACGTTCAGCACAAGCAGTCTGCATCGTGAAACGCGTGTCGTTTTTGCCTAACATTAGGGCCTTTGTGTCTGTCTGATTGACGCCTTGCACGAACGGACCTTCCGCCTCCGAGGAGGGACTATTTCCAGAAGACAATCAAGGGCCGACAGGAAGACTAGATAATAGAACAGAGTTCCTGCAGCGAGCATGGGCGCTTGACCTTAGGATCTGACAGATCGGATGGAAGTCGCGCATGGTGAGGCATCACGTGCAGACCACGCTCCGCATTGGAGGTCAGACTTTCTATATGACGCACCGAATCCCGATGCCAAAGACGAGTTCCTCGAGCATGGGTGTAGTGTATGGATGTGAGAGTGTCGCGGGCGTATGCAGCCCCTATCTTTTGACTGGAACCTCTATCAGTACTAGATGCATGACAAAACAACCCCAGGCTTTTTGCTGCTGAGCCGGCGTTTACAATGTGTGTCACGTAAGTAAAGCATTGCAGAATCCATGTCCACTGATGATTACCCGGCCCGTAGCCCTCTATTACGTGTGAGGAAAGAGTATGTCGTGTCTCTACTCTTCAAACAGTCGTTACTGAGCTTTGAATTGACGAGATTGTCATGAATCAGATGCGTATCGTAAAAGAGGAGGACTCGGGCGGGCGCACGATAGAGCGGGGTACGCGTACGTACTACGTGAAAGCAAGCCAGGGAGGAATCAACAAGAGTGACTCGTAAAAGCGCCAGACTCAGTGCTTGAATTTGGAGGTGCTGTAAATCTGCTCTACTACTTATAACACCCATATACTATAGATAGTACAAGCTTCTTCATGATTCCATACCGGTGCCACTGAGCCATTGTGCAACTCTCTCACGAGCCTCCTCCTCATGGGATGAAACTCGGTGGGCCGGCACGATGCAAGCCATGATGTCCCAGATATCGTACCCATCGACAATGTCATGCATTTCCTCCCCAATATCTGCATCTTGTTCGTCAGTCTTGGTGTCATAGAGATCTCGAGCATCACCGCTACTGGCACTTCCTCTAACACTCCCAGATCCGTTGTCATCTTTACCGTGGACAGCATACCTTTCGTCGGCCTTGAGAAGAGCGGGGAGTGATTCGAGGGTCGCCCAGTTCTTGATAGCCGTCACTCCGAATAAGAAGTCCCAAAGAAATGGGGGAGGCCAGTGTGACCGGTCCTCGGGTTGACGTAGGTATTTGTTGTCCCAGAGTCGTCCGTTGTCTACAGGGTTGAAGACGCAAGGAGAATTGCGAACTTCGTCAGTGAGAAAGTGGCAGTGAACTTCGTCCTGAACTCTTTTGTCCAAGTCATGTAAGACTACATCTTCGACCGCCATATATTCATTAGGGACCTTGAACTGTGTGAGACTCGAAAGTGTAAAAGAAATAGAAGAACAAACGTGAAGAAACGCTGCGCCGTACTTGGGCATCAAAGCTGCATAGAGTGCTGCGTCCATTGTTAAGCCGTTTCGAGTGTCATCAATTTTGTCGATGTAGTCTTGCGCATTTGGTGCTCTCGCCTTTGAGATGAGGTCCATGTACTAGTAGTGTGAAAGAACGATATTGCAGATGAATGAACGACTTACGACGTTGCCTTTGGAGTGAGGCAACAAATGAATTGCCTGGCAGCTCTTCAGTGCTAAGTCTTTCCACTGAACCCGTTGCGAATCAGAAAGCTTTGAGTCGGAGGAATTGAGGGTGTTTTGGAGGACACAACCGCCGTCCCGAGCCTTGCATCCTTGGTAAAATGGGGACACAGGCATCCTCACAGACTGTCGATCCTTTGATGCTGACGGACCTACGAGAGCATATATTTCATATGTCAAGGACGCGCTGCTGCTCGGGGTGTATCCGCAAATAACGTCTTCCTCAGCAGACTGGAGGAGGTTCATGATAGTCAGAGTAACTCCCGTGGCCTTCCTGTCTGAGGTTGCAGTATGCAGCGATCCTGAGACACCGCAGACGCAGAAGCCAAGATAGAGAAGCCATGCCTCAACGTTGGTGGTTTGTTGCAGTATATGTTGGCAAGGGATACGTAGAATCAAAGGCGCGTGAGTTGGAGAGCTTGTTTCCGATAGCTCTATTCGATATTCGAGGCTCATTGTGGTTGGTAAAGTCAAAGTAAAACACGTGAACTAGACGCGAACCGCGTTGTGTGATCTTGTTTGGTTTCGGTTTCCTCCTGACCACCACCATCTCTATCTTGACGGCTCCCTTTTTACCTTTACCTGAGAACACTCGACTGGCATCGAAATGCTACTCAAACATCGCCAAAGGCGCACGGAACGGCCTTGGGCGTCTGAACAAGACCTTGTTCATTTGAGTGTTTCTTGAAAAAGTGCATCTTGTTTCTTTTCCAATATACCGACTTTTCCACCAGTTACTCCTTCACACCCTAATGGCTTACGTCGCTAGAGGTCACCAAGCAAAATGGAAGCCGTCATGTTCTGGGACATGTACCAGTCCGACCTTAATCAAGTTAAGATCTTTTGATTCCGACACTCACAGTGCGTGCCTTCGTCAAGTGCGACGTTATTTGTATGCTTAAACGACCACAGCATATTTCATGAGGACGACAAGTCATTAATAACAGATCGCACGCCGCCGGAAACACCGCAAGTCCACCGTTTTGCGATGCTACTATCGCTGTGGCACGGGAGCCCGGGTCACTGGCGTGGCGGACAGCAATAACTCGATGACGGTGAATTGGCTGAGCTGCCGTTGCCGTTCATTGTTTATGACCTTATTCTGCGATAAAGGCAGCAGGTCAGTACTATACCTCTGTGAAAGCACTGTTTCTGACACGCTTTTTAGTTCGCCAGGCAGCACACCATAGACATGCGGACGATCGGAGCGTGCCCTTTGCTCATTTGCTTCGGACCCTCGGACATCGTCTCTCAAAAGTAGTCGACCCCGTCCAGCCCCACTTCCGTCCATTGTGCATCCTATATAAAAAAATGAGCGCGCTTCATCGCTACTTGTCTAGTCTTCGTCTTGTCCACCCCCAACAATATAGGCAATAACCAGATTTGTTGCTTATCATTTACGAAACCTGTACAAAGTTCCTTCGACGACTATTCATATTACATGGACAACGGCAATACTCCTCCCGAAATTTCGCATACAGATTTACTGGCGCCCTCCCTTCGTGTTGTCTTCTTCTGCTTGCTTGTACCCGCCACCGCCGGGGGGTCAGATCTAGGCGCTGCTGTTGCCCTCGTAGTGGGAACTGATCGACTCGGCTTAGCGGGCGGTACGGTCGGAGCAGCCTGAACTACAGGCGCATTTCGTGTTCCTCGAGGGGGGGGCTGCCTGTGCCGCGACGACCGGCTCTGCCGTCGCCTTTCTTCGTTCGATGGGACGCTTTGTCGTCGCATTTGGCGCCGGAGCGGGCACGGTCTCCTTCACGCGGAGTTTCCCCTTCGTCTGCCGATTCTCTTGTGCCGTCTCACTTTCTGGACCGACATTGATGCAGCCATTCTGTTTGAATACAGGATCTGCCTTGGCAGCGGGCCTAAAGGTCTCTGACTCCTTCTTGAGCATAAGGAAGAATTTGTCATGCCAAGTCACGTTGATCGCCACGCGCAGAAATCTGTATAGGGTATACAGTGCATTGTTCATCGGCGTCTTCGTTGAGTCTTCAGTCGGAGTAACTTTCGATGTTTCCGTCGTTGGGCGAAGGATAGGTGCTGTAGAGGCGTGATAGATAGAGCCGCCGTGGGCGGTCTGGATCCCGCACCACGAAGTACGAGAAATTATGGCTCGATGCAATTCCAAAGCAGGTTCCTTTTTCGATAAGCTGGGTGTACAGCTGTACGAGAGGCTGGGTCTCCCTATCGAGTTTTGCAGCTTCGCCGGCGGGCCAGCAAAACTTATACGTGTGGCCAAAGACCTTCCTCCTCTCCATCTCGTGATGCAGATGTCTCAAACTTCCGCCTGTGATGTCGAGTAGCAGTGACATGTAGACTGCGCCAATGGAACTCTTCTTCTTGATCTCGCAGGGACATTTGGCCAGTTCAACATCCGTATGTTGTTGTTTCTGGCCACCACTACGCCTCTAATTGGATATAAACGATCGCTGCCCGTGCGATTCTCCAGATGATTAATAAGCTCAGCAACGATCGTGAGATGGGAGGCTCGGAACGCAAATTCAACATCTCCCTCGCTATGAAATTGTCGACACCTATTCGCTAGCCTAGGACCAGACGTAAGTATCTCGCGAAGCGATTTCGTGAGTTCCTTAACGGCAAGATCCTCTTTCATCTCCGACATGAATCGATGAAAGATGTCGCCCAGTTTTTGGGCGTACACCAACTCGGTGAGCCGGTCTCCAGGACGTGTCATGGCAAGGTTGGCAGAGACATCATGAGGAATAATCGAGGTGTCGAAGCAGGACGTAATGAATTGGTCGATATTCTTGGTGCGAGACTTGGAGGTGAGAGCTCGAATGTCGTACGCGGAGTGCTCTTCGGGGAATGAATCATCAACACTCTCCTCTTCTTCGTGGCCTCGAAGAACGGGGGGAACATCGGCTGCAGTGGCGCGCAGATCCTCGGGTAGAATCCGGCTTCTATCCGATCCTGGTTCCGCAACCGTACTCCGGGGCACGCTCTCGTCGCCGACAACAGAGTCATCGGAGACAAACTCGTCGGATAACTCTGCCGGGTGTTCTATGAACGCAGTGTTGCGAGCATCGCGCTTCCCTCGTCGGCTACCCGAATCTGCACCCGTATGTGGAGATGCATCTGAGTCCATATCCGTATCTGCGTCCGTATCCGTATCCGTATCTGAATCTGAAGAATATGAGAGTCTTGAACAGCGCCACACTACCAACCCACCTTCAGGAGGAGAATCAGACGTCTCAACAATCTCCCCCGGAAGCAGAAAGAGCCGAGTAGAGCTCTTCAGAAGATGCATGAGCCGCTCTGACGATCTCGTAGAGTTCGTTTCTAGTCAAGTTGGGGAAATGTAATGCATTGCGCAACGTATGATGAATGTCGACGGCAAGCTTGCCCACAAGGGGAGGCCGCCGAACGTCAGCCTGCAAGATAGTCTGCATGCCAACAAGAGAGGGGGAAACTGGCTGAGTGACTGGGTAGATGCGACGGAGTAAGGATGGGACAAATAAGGCAGCTGGGTTCCACGCAATCAGGCGAAGCGTTTTATGTCTTTTTTCTGGATGTGGAGATTGGATTTGATAGCGATGGTACACCCAGTTTAGTTCTGATAGGAAGGAAGGATGTCAATACACGGGACAAACACAACGCGGCATCGAAATCAGGCCAACGGAGTTCAGATTTGGTTACAGATGGGGATGCAGGAGAACAAGGAATCTACTGAGATGAGTTAGGATACTAAAGACTGGACATAAACCTCTGGTAAACGTTTGACAACGCTATCAGAATCTTCAACATTAAAGACCACCTTCCCATCCGGACGGAATCCAAACGTAATGTCTGGTTCAAGCGGCGGCTCGTCAGAAAAGAAATGGTGGCGCTGAACCACCATAACAGCTGCGTTATCAAGCGAGGGATGCTGAGCAGAATACCGTTCGCAGAAACGTATGGCACGGCACATGTTGCTTGAGGGTGACACTTGTCCTTTCCGTCAGTAAAAAAACGAAAGACACAACTACAAACACACTGTCGACTTCTGGTTTGGACATGCCGAGAAGATAGGTGACACTCCGGGCTTCATTGCAGCCCTTGCCCGCAGGTCCATCATAGACATCAGCGTCGATAGGAAGGATTGGGAGATTTCTAGCGCATGGTACCTTTGCAGCCTTTGAGAAATCAACAACAAAGCATCTTGTTATAGTGCCGGCATCGGTCTTGTCAAATCGAACTAGGAGGTGATGTACCTGGCCAGCATGGCGCAGTTGATTATGATGGATGGAGTGATTGTGAAGTCGTTCGATCGTACGACCTATGGCTTTCCTAGATGTTCGAAACAAATGAGTGCGCAGAAGCATGACCAGACACACGTCGAACGCACTTGACCATCGTAGTATCACGCTTTTTGGCGGCAACCTTATCCCAGGTAACGCCGCCCCATTCCGTCACACTGCATAGGACCGTGCCGCCCCATTCGCCAGTCTTCGCGCGCCACACCCCATAGTGCCGCGGCACCAGCGTGCCCGCAACATCCCGCAGATGATGCCCATAGAAGTTTGCGTCCGCAAGCAGCCTTCGGATTGCTTGCTTACAATAGTGATCCGGCTCTACCTTTTCGGTGTTGAACACCACCTTTAAACAAAACAGCGTCTGCTGGCCCTCGCCATCAACGTAATACGCGGGGAAGGAGAGCGACGATTCGCTGTCGAGGCCGTATCCCCACGAGAGTGCCTGGTCAAGTGAGTATTCCCGAGGTTTCCCCTCGGTGTCGTTCATTCGCGCTTTGAAGGGCACTTCAAGGAGAGGTTCGGGGTCGGAGCTGGGGAAGGGGAAAGGCTCGAACATGGCGGTGAATTCGCCTTCCAGATATCTATCTTTCAAAGGACGAAACTTGATCTCCTCCTTGACCTCGTTGAAGCCAAGCCACAGAATGCGTGTGTGTTTGCGTGAAGCCATGTCGGTTGATGATGATGGTGAGTTTCAAAGCCTGATGAACGTTTGGTCCGAATTCGTCACGTGGCCGCTAATATTTGTCAACCAGTTCCGAACTAGAACATTCTCGTGCTTGTTCTGTCATCTGTGGCTCTTGCGTGCTGCGTTCTTCCTCTCCGTTCTTGAGAGCACGGCTATCTCTATATCTGCTGACATCTCTACAAGACATCTCCGCCTGACAGTGTAGCGCCCTTCTTTTCTCTGCTGCATTCTGATATGAACCGGTCCCCACTCCTTGGCGCGATAACAATCAAGAATCTCTAGCCCGTCACGGCGCTTTTGACGCGTGTCTAGTCAACGTGTACTACTCGCATCTACAAGCGCCGTGGTGGAAGCGTAAGCGCCCCATCACCGCTGAGACCATATCCATCGTCTTCTCGCGCGCTGATTTCTTGCGGCCTTTTGAAATCTCCTCCGCCGCCCGGAAATGCTATCTCATACCTCTTCATAGGAGGTAAGCGATCAGACAACGCCTTTATTTTCAATTGATCTGGGAATAGCTTTGTAGAACGTTGAAATCGGGTGCCGATTTGTCGAGGTCATTCAGCCGGCTCCTACCATGACTTTGAAGCGCGGCGCCAGGAACAAACTAGAATTTCTACTAAGTTAGAAACCCCGATGTGTGAGTTTGCCATCACAAGGCGCTGTAACTCTCATCCGTGTATTACATGTCGACAAGCTGCAGCTCATCAATTTCCTGAAGAAAACATTGGGCGAAGCGCACACATCAAAATTAATGATGACCGACAGCAAAGAGCCCGAGTTCAAATAACTAAGTACCACCGCTCAAGGCAAAGATGATTAAAGATGGACAGTACCAGATGTCGTTTGCAAAAATTCTAGTTAACCTTCATAGTCCAAATGGAATCCGCACGCGCTTGGGCGTACTCGTAGCAATTACTTTTGCAATCTCAAAAGAACCCAGCAGTCTCCGTCACAGCGCCACCGGTCGATTTGAACGCAGTGTAAACTCCCAGTGTCAGACACTCTGCGCATCGTCTCCTCTCTGCCGAAAGTCTCCTGAAAGTCGCGGCCGTGTACACTTTCATCCTCAACGGTCGTTATCAGCAGTATCGCGAAGAGTTTGACAACGCTTTGGTTGCTATGGAATGCCTGGAGACTGTAATCGTCCGGCTTAGCCTTCTGCTCGTTACTTTCTTTGTAGTACCCATCGAAGAATATCGAGGACTCGTTGTCTAAGCCGTCGCCCCACGAAAGTACATCTGGAAATGGGAATTTTTCAGGCAGCCCTTCGCTGTTGTTCATTTGTGGGTCAAATGGCAAGATCAAGAGAGGTTCGGAGGAGGTGGAGGGGAAATGCGGAAACGATATGTCCTTCATAGACTCGTCTTCGTAGGCTTGAAACTTGAACTTTTTCTCAGCTTTGCCGAGCCACAGAAAGCGTGAAGCCATGAAGTCAGTGACGACGGTGTGTTACTCAACCCTGAACATACCAGAGCCCATCGCATGAAAGAACTCGTTCAGGATTGCAACGCTCAAGTCAGGCTCTATTATAATATGAAGATACTTAAAAAGGGCTACAGTATGTTTCCTCCTCCATCTCCTCCGTGCCCACGTCACCGACCACGCATCCATCCGTACATTGTCCGGCCGTCTAGGTACTGCTGCGCCGTCTTGGTGGAATGTCCATGCCTGCATTAGGATAATAAACAACTCAATAAACTCCTCCGATAAGCTTTCTGTCAGCGGTTCCGAACCTTTCCCATTGAAGATGACCTTCCCATACGAGCGAAATCCAAACGTGATGCCTGGCTCGAGGGGCGGCTCATCAGCAAAGAAATGGTGGCGCTGAACCACCATAACAGCCGCATGATCAAGCGAGGGATGCAGAGCGGAATAACGTTCGCAGAAACGCAAGGCACGGTACATCTGAGTTGAAGGGGACACTGAACCTGAATGTCAGTACAAAAGAACAAAACGGCATTCATGCAAATGCACGTCTAGCTGGTTCGAACATGTCGAGAAGAAACACTCCGGGCTTCATTGCAGTCATTACGTGCATCACATATATGAGCATCGACTGGAAGGAGGGGGAGATTTCTAGTGCATAGGCTTGTCGTAGCCTTGGAGAAATCGACCACAAAGCATCTTGTTATGGTGCCGGCATCGGTCTTGTCCTCGCGAACCAGAAGGTGGTGTAACTCACGACGACGATACAGTTGATGATGATGGATGTATCGACCATGCAGTCGTTCAACCGTACGACTTATGGCTTTCCTAGAAGTTGGAAACGAATGAGTGCGCAGAAGCATGACCAGAAACAAATTGAACATACTTGATCATCGTAGCATCCCCCTTTCTGGCGGCGACCTTATCCCAGGAAACGCCGGTCCATTCCGTCAGACTGCATAAAACCGTGCCGCCCCATTTGCCAGTTTTCGCACACCACACCCCATAATGCCGCGGTACCAATGTCCCAGCAACGATCCGCAGAGATGATGCCCATAGAAATTTGCATCGGCAAGCATCTTCTGGATTGATTGGTTACAATTGTCGTCCGGCTTCACCTTCTCGGTGTTAAATAGCACCTTTGCGCAAAACAACGTCTGCTGGTCCTCGCCGTCAATGTAAAACGCAGGAAAGAATATCGACGATTCGTTGTCGATTCCATCTCCTCAGGCAAGCGCCTGGTCGAATGAGAGCTTCCGAGCCAGCCCGTCGAAGGTATTCATTCGCGGATTGTAGGGTACCTCCAGGAGAGGTTCGGGGTCATAACTGGCGAAGGGAAAATGGCGGCGAATTTGTCTTCCAGATGATCATCTTTCAAAAGGCTAAGCTCGATCTTCTTCTTAGCCTTGCCGAAGCCAAGCCACAGAGAGCGTGAGGCCATGTCCGAGTTGATGATGGCACCAATGAGGAAAAGACTGAACCTGATCGTGTTTGTCAAAGGTTTAAGTGCATCACGTGGGCGTCAAAATTCTTGCCTCTGTAGCATGAGACTAGAAGATGGACATGCTTAGCCTGCTACAAGGACAACGGCAGTACCCTCTCGCTGGAGACTCGGAGGTCGAAGGAAGCCGTCGTCGTCGGACGGGTCTTGACACTTGTGGTAAAGTCTTACAGCGGCGGCCACCCGTCAGTGCAAGTAGAAAAAGATCACCTATCAAGGGACCGTTTCTCTTCCGCTTTACTTCCCCGTGACCTTCGAAAGCTCTTCCGCCGCCCATAGATACTGCCATCAATCCCTGCCCAGGCCTTTATAGCAGGTGAGCCGATCAGACACTTTGTAGGACCTCAATTTCCTGCTCCATAGGGAATTCAATGGTGGGGGAATCAATCGAGGTCGCCGAGTCCGCTTGTGCAACGACTTTCGAATGCAACGCCGGGAACGAACGCGGGATTCCGATGACCAAGTCCTGGCGTCTGTTTAACGGCGCTCAGACTTTTGAGGGCACGAAAGATTATTGCACACTTTCATCATTGAAGTTAGGCTCTGTTATAGCAATGTACGACGTTTTCTACAACTCCTCCGTGTCCATGTTCACCCAATGGAAAAACCCACGACACCTTGAATGGGTATGTCCGCACTGTCCGACCGTCCTGGTACTGTTGCGTCGTCTTGTAATACGTATGTACGTGCCCACGTCAGGATAATATAGAAGAAATATACGCCTCCGATAAGCATTTTGTAAGCGTATCGGAACTTTCCCGATTGAAGACCACCTTCCCATCCGCGCGAAATTCAAACGTGATGTCTGGTTCGAGTGGCGGTTCGTCAGCAAAGAAATGGTGGCGTTGAACCAGCATCACTTCTGCATTGCTAAGTGAGGGGTGCTGAGCAGAGTAGTGACTGACAAAACGTATGGCACGGTACAAGTGGCTTGAAGGTAACTCCACTTGTTCTGTGCGTCAGGACAAAGAATAAAACTTGTGAATGCAAACTTACCTTTTACATCTTTATGATACATGCCCGAGGATAAAATGAGGATTAAGGCTTCTTCGCAACCGACAGTTGGCCCCAAGTCATTCAAATCGACGGGAAGGATGGGGAGATTTCTGGTACACGGTGTCATTCTCGCCCTTGAGAAGTCGATGACAAAACAAGTCGTTGTTGAGCCGGCAGCGGTCTTGTCGACACGGGAAGAGTAGGTGATGCATAATCAGCAGGAATATATAGCGTATGGTGGATGGATGCCACGATCATGAAGTCCGTTCAACTGAAAACGCCCTAGCTTTATCCTGAAACACAACAATGAGCGCGATGAGCATAACTAGAAACCGAGGCCGAAAATACGCGAGATCGGTGGTAGCAACGCCCCGCGGCAACGAGCTTGAGTCCACGGAGGCAAGCCCAGCCATTCCGTGATGCTACACAGGATCGTGCCGCCCCATTCTCTTGGTCGCGCGCGCACACACCATAGTGACGCGGTACCAAAATCCCAGCGACGCCCCGAAGATTCTGACCGTAGACTTCGCGTCTGCAAGCATTTTTTGTCAATGGCCTTGTAGCAATATCGTCCGGCTCGGTCTTTTCTATGTTAAATAACACCTTGACGCAAAACATCTTCTGCTTCATCGCCCCACCATGAAATCCGATGAAGAATACCGAAGAATCGGTGTCTATGCCCATTTCCCCATGCCAGAGCCTGTGAAAATGTGATTTTCAGCGAAAAAGCCCTTTCGCTATTGTTGAGATATGGGTCGTGTGGCAAAACGAATAAGGCTCGGGGGAGGTGAAAGGGAATTCCTCGAACATGTCGCCGAACTTTCCCCCAAGAATTTTGTCGTCGAGAGCCTGAACTTGATCTTCTTGTGAGCTTTGCCAAAGCCAAGCCACATAAAGCGGGAGAACCATGGTGTTGATGATCGCAAGCAGCAAGGAAAGAATGATTCGGCTGTTGTCCGTGTCCGGCATTTCAAGTGCATCACGTGGCCGCTATCATCCGTTCGTCCCAACTCCCGACTGTGTAGCTTTACTGTACGAATGAGGGTGTTGGAATATCAAGTGCATCACTACACTCAATACCGGTACTCCCAATCCCGGCGCCCCCACCAGTGCCGTCACCACCAACTTGCCACCATTCCCTCCGTAGTTTGTCATGGCTCTGATTGATATTTATAGTATTTACCTGTAAAGTATAAAGGACCTGTAAGTAGTCAGCTGAATCCAGTTTTGAATTTGCATGTACTCCGCACCTTTCAGTCCCGACAAGTTTCAACTTACTGTTCATTGCCGCATTGTTCGCTCTCGCTTTCTCACAAGGGGGCAAGGCCTTCTCCGCAGACGTCTTAGTCGAGCCTCAGGCTTTGCATCATGACAAATCTGGTGGTTCTGATATTGGGCTGGATAGCAAAGGTATACAATCTGCACCAATATTCGAGTGTTGACATAAACTTTTAAGAGAAAATCCTTATACACGCTTTATATCAGCTATATTCCTTGTCCTACTGTTGAGCACAGCACCCAAATTCAAAGCTAGCTGGTAATAGTACATAGTAGCTTATATTTCCTGCAGTACAAAGGCACTGTACATCAAGAATCTGACAGTGCATACCAAATGCTGCTTCTTTTGCTTCTGCATGGCACCCTTATCTGAATAAGCAGAGGTCTACATCATATAATCTATTCATAAGTCATTTCAGTTATACAACTAGTGTGAATGAAGCCACATACTCTATCTCAAATTGAGCTTTACTCCTCCAGTTGCCCATAATCTCTTATACTTTCACCAACAAACATTATTCTTCCAGATGTTT
>JADNYV010000495.1:0-25309 GCA_015501055.1 Mucidula mucida | reverse complement strand
ATTGTCGTCCATGGGCTCGGCCTTCATGGCTCGGGCGAAGTTCTACGAAATGGACGTGGGATGCGGCGCTTGCTGGTGATTAAGTTACACTCAGCCTAACACTAATTGCTGGCGCTTACCGGCGATAGAAAGGGATGCAGAGCCGAAAACTAATGGTTCCAATGGATCGGATTGGTTGAGAGGCGTATCTTGCTTCAATACATGCTGAAAGAAGTACACCAACGAGGCGACCTTCTAATTTTGCAGTCAAGTCACCCGATCGATCTCTTTCAGCTCTGCGGGTCGCTCAGCCGTCTCTTTGCTTCCCTCCATCATGGCCAACGACTTTGTTCCTCCAGATGTTTTCCCGCAGGACGACACAGATAAACGTACGCGTCTCTATTCACAATGAGTACGCATTGCTCAACAATGACACCGTCTTAGGTCCCGAAAAGCGGCAGCGTCTAGACGGTAAGCTGTTTTTTCTTCATTGTCGTCGGCCGCCGTTGACTTACTTCTAAATGCTTAGATCAATCCTCCAAGCAAAACGGAGCCTCGCGAATCGTGCGCGACTCCGACGTCGAGATGCGCGACGTCAGTCACGAGTCCGGCAAGGTTGAACGGAAGGCCGACAATATGAATCCTTTGAATGCGCTGAAAGACACGTATCGACTCCTTGATCTTATCAGCGAACAAAGCAGTGGAGGCACGGGTACGCACGCGCGTCTTATATCATAGATCTTGCCCTCACGGTATGCTATTCTATAGTCGATAAGATCATCATCGACCAGCCCTCTCTGTCATCTTTTATCAATGATGTCTGCCCTGGCGCGTATCAGTCCATGACCCGGGTTGACTTCAAGGCCCTCGATCGTCTTTCTTTGCAACCCATCGGTATTTATGGACCCAAGAACGAACTGGCCTCTTTCTTAGTGTCCGTGGGAGTTCTTCGTCAAGACGAGTGCGTTTCTCGTTGTATGTCACGGCTGCTTTTGAACCTTTGGCATCTCTTACAGGCAGCAAAGAATTGTCAGCGACAATCCCCATGTTGGTCTCAGTTCGGGTCTCTATCTCGTCAAGACTTCTCCAGCTTCTGCATATGTTGTTTACAAAAACGACATGGCACGACGACTGCGTCAGCTCGGTCCGCCGCAATCGAGTAACATTCATGAGGTCAGGAATTGAAAACACCAACTTTTGGGTCGTCAATCTCATTCTTGATTAGATACCTTTCCAAGATTGCACACCAAGTTGTTTGTTTGATTCCTCCTGAGTTCGCGACTACCCTCGTATGGAAAATAGATGAAAGCGACGACATTCTCCCGATGGATCTCGACGAAGAATCTTTCGACCGTGTGTTCACTTTTGAGGTGTCTAAGTCCAACCAGCAAGACGAGGACGTAGCCATGCGACCTGGCTTTGAGGTACATTCTACTGTCGACTCGTCGTAGTTGGAGTTCAAACATTCTTCAGGTTCAGAGCAAAGCTATCGATAACACTGTGCTCCCCACGGACTCCGATGATGACACCGATCATACTTATCTACCTCGTCTATTGAATGGGGAGACCGCTCAGGCGTTTGTAACAACGTCGTACAAACCGTCGACCGAAACTCACAACTCCTTCGAAAGGGAAAGCTGTTCCCCTCTCAAACTCCGTAATCGCATGTAAGCAAACATATCAATGAGGGGTTCGTCTTCTAATTCTTCTCATCGCTTTGTTAGTGTCGATGCTGGCCATCTTTCTATCGCTGCCGATGCAGACAATGAGACGGTCCAGATCTTGGTCGAGAATGGGTTGGATAAGTGCTACCCTGACGCTGTCGCAGCTTGGTATAATCGTGCGCGTACAAATGCGAAGGCAATCCAGGGCTGGAAGGATGCTCATCACGAAGAGCTGAAGAAAGCGGCTCCCAGCGAGAATGATCTAAGACCGCTGGTCAGACATGCCGTTATTACAAGAGTTCTCGATGAATATCCGTATGTACGTTCTCTGCGAGTCATCTGCTGAGTTCATGGTATTTCAGGTCTTTCGACAAGTCGACTCTCTGCAGCAACGACGACGACGCTGAGACAGACGATGCCGATCTCTTCAATGGTAGGCCCTTGAAAACAAATCCTTACCCATGTTCTGAGACTCGTTCCCGTCAGAACGGCTCGATGGCTTCGTCAATGTGTACCCATCGTTTCGAGACGCTTTGGATAAATTGGATATCAAGGCAATTACGAAGAAGGAATTCATAAGTCTCAAGAGACGCATCATCGGGACTTCTCGAGCTGACAAGCGACGATCGCGAGTCCTTCATTACAGCCATGCTTTCGGTGGGCCTGGAACAATCCCTTGCAAAGTCGGAGCGTAAGGGCATCTTCGGCACCATTTACGGTTACTGGACGTCGTCAGGACCTTCCTCTAAGCTGCAAAAGTTAACAGACCTTTCGAACTCCATCCCTAATGGCCAATTTCTTGCCAACCTTGACGTCTATCACCAAGTGGAGCCACGACTGGAAGAATTCATAAATGACGCCAAAGATCTTGCCGTGGCACATCTGCAGCATGAAATAGATCGGGTCTCGAAGACCTTGACAGCGAAAGCGATGGCAGCAATAAAGGATGCATGCAACAATCAATTATCGAGGGAGGAAGCCAACCAATGTGAGCAAGCACGACGCGAATCCCAAGCCCAACTGCTCAGTGCAATCAATGATGCTAATAGAGACCATCCGTAAGCTACTTTTCTCAACTTGATGGTGATCCCTGAGCGTGTGCGCAGATGTCACCTACACATCAATTTCATATCTCGGCGACCAGTCTCTTATAGTGTTTCCCGTAAGTCTCTGGCTTAGGTCTTGGGATATCCAATTGCTGACAACTGATATAGAAAGTGACTTTTTGGCTACCGGGTCCACTACTCGAAAGACCGACCCTGTGCTTGTCTATACCGTGCATGTCTTTCAGATCGCGCAGGACGACCAGCAGACTATCAAGATGGATCACAGCTTCGTCCCCAAACCTCAAATATCTGATCGTTTCAATCACAGCTTTGAGATGCCATTCTCTCATCGCATACTGTACGTTTCACGTTTGATTAATGATTTTCGGTGTACTCAACAGTGCCCTTAGCTATTTTCATATCGTCGAAGGGGGAAAGCTACTGCTTATCGTCAGTGATGGTCGCAACGTCTCGGTTTACTTCGAGAGTGGTCAGTTTCTGCAGAATGCTATAGCCCATCGCCGTGCAAAAAAAGTTGTCCATGAGGATAAATTAGAACATGATCTTCTGTTTGCTTTTGACGAGCGAAAACGCATGCTTCTCATTTGTGCCCCAATAAAGGTCTGTCTTCACTTCATTCTGAAGTGTTAGTGGTTTACCATCCCACTTAGCTACAATTACATTTGTTTTGCTTTGACGAGTCTTTTAGCGTGCTACAAGGTTGGGGAAGTGCGGTGCCTCTCATGAACTGGTACCAGCCTGGAGTCTCCATCGCACATGCCTGCTTCATTCTGAACAGCGAAGAAGTCTTCCTTGTTGATTCGTCCGGGCAGGCTCGAATATTCTCCCTTGTCGCCCAACAATTTCGGTACGCTGCTTCATTCGCAATTACAACAACCAGCTGACTCTCGCACAGACCTGCCACGCTATCATTGAACACGATTCCCGATTCTATCCATCCGTCGCCTGATGGGGCCTGTCTCTTCTTGGTTAAACAAAACCAAGACGCAGAAGAGACAATGATCCATGCCTACCATTGCAGTACATTTGGCTCTGGCGAACCATTTACCCACGCTCTACCGTTAAAGCCTTCCGGGCCCTTGCTATTGACTGCTCTTATTGATCGCAATTGCACCCACCTCGTGAGCCTAGACTTTGAGTCTCACGTAGCGCAGTCATTTGCTTTCGATATTACGACGAAAATCACTGAGTTCCAGTTCAAGGAACAGAACGCTCGCACAGTTACTACTCTTGACTGCCGAACAGTTCACAACTCTCTGATCGACTGTCATTCGGACGTATGGATGCGTTTTCCTGTCGTCGCTTCTATCCGCCATCATCTGGCCGATGTCAGGAACGCAAAGAAAACTCTTCTATTTGCCACGGATCGTGACTTTGCGAACTATCGCCCGCACTTCGAATCACTAGTATTGGAATTCGAACACGCAACTGGAAAACCGACGGAGAACACGTTGGTGGATATTCACGTCTCCGCGTGTCCCTTGCGGGACTTGCATGCTGAAGTTGGGAAATTGCCGTTGTCCGAGTTTCGACTTGGAGAGTGGCTGGTGGCGTTTTTGTGTCTCATACCTATCCATATTGCTGTTACGCGCGAGAATCGTTTCTTGCCTTTGAAGGACGGTGTCATCTCGCCGGCTTGGGAGAAGACTCTCCTCGGGGCTGAAGTTGGTAAGATTGTCGACAGCCTGACTTTGGGTTGGTATGAGTCCATTTTCCAGTCGTATATGGCGCAAAAGGCATGTCCAAATCTCAGGCGAAGTCGATGTCTCACTCATTTGTTCGCTTAGCCCGTCAAGGTCGTGTCGTCCATGGGCAAGTCACGTGTTCTTAATCGACCCACAATCAAGATTTTGACAATGCTGCTCTACAGGTGAACAGTCCGTCGGAAAGAGTTACAGCTTGAACCACCTGGTGACTCTTCGTTCGCAGGCAGTGCCATGCGCACGACAGGTAGCCCTTCATGTTCATTTGTTTGCATGTCTGACCAGGCTTAGAGGGAGTGTGGCTATCGTGCACACCGACAGATGATGCGTTAGTTGTCGCCTTGGACTTTGAGGGTAAGTGACCAGCAGTCTTAAAGAACGGGTACAGTGCTGATAATCGTACAGGTGTTCACAGTATTGAGCGATCGGCGCAAGAAGACACTTTGCTTGTGCTCTTTAATACCGCCATATCCAATCTCGTGAGATTTCATGCTTGAACATTTCATTTGTCTTGACTTGGATGCAGGTCCTCTTCAGAAACAACTTCGCACTGTCTAGGAACATAACCGGCTTATTCCAGTCCTTCCAATCTTCGTCGACTGTACTTGATCCTGCTGCGAATCCAACTCTCTTCCAATCGACTCTTGTCATCATCATCAAGGTCCGAGTTAGGTCCAAGTGTTTCTGTGATTATCAATAACAATGTTATACATAGGATGTGGTCGATTCCGATAAAAACGAGATTGTAAAAGAGTACGCAACCAGCATTGCTGATCTGAATTCAGTTCTTACACCGTATATTTAGGTTCTCTCTCAAGTTTCAGGCATGTCTCCCTCTTTGTTCGTTCTGGCTTTGTGATTGACGTCTCACTAGAAAATCGTCCAAGAAGAACAGGACTCAAATTTTATCTCACGACTGCACGCCGGACGCCTGAACATCGTCCCATGGCCCGTTATCGAATCGAAGAATTTCTATACCTTATTCCACGCTCTCCGGAAGCGACTTGACCAACAATCAGTTACACATCCCGCTGCCGGACAGTTCCTGTTAACTCTCAAGACTCTCATGGCAAAATTGAAGGTCAGCGTTTTCCTGGTATGGTCGCGGTAATTCGACTCTTACTCTGACATAGGCTAACGATTGGGGTTCAATCTCCCGTGAGAGCTTTCTGATGCGAATATGTACGGTGTTTAAATACTTCAACAGAGACGCTGGTCGCTCATCGCGCTCAACAACTCACTAATTTACTCCCGGTGGCTATGATGTATGGTCTTGCAGAGATAGAGCCTCAGGAAGAACCGCTAAAGGTCAGGATCTTGTCCTAGTGACAGTTGCGGATCGCTGAATGCGATGCACAGAACTTCGACACAGATGAACTCATACAACCGGACGTGGAAGCGAACTTCGTCTTATGGCTGGACACTCCGTCTTCGCGTGCAAATAGGGACAAGTTACTTTCCGATCTTTCCAGTTCTTGGCAAGGATTTACCATGCGAGCCCAACTGTCTGAGACTGAGTGGTTTGTCGGCTTATCTGAATATTTGCACGGCCTTGTCGATGCTAGAATTGACCTTGTCCGTCAATGGATCGAGGTCAATCTTTCGCGTTTTTCTGCCAGTCACGCAAATATCTCAGACTTGGGACGCGAATTCGAGAAGCTACAGGTCGATCTGAAGTCAGGCGTCGAGCTATGTCGCATGAAATGTGCCTCGTGCAATCTCTTGTGTGTAGGGAACCGGCGACATGATTCTGACGTCCAACATGATTGTCGGACGAGCCACAACTGCCCCCAGGCTTGTGAGTACGTAGACGAACACGAAGAAGAACCAAAGTCCTGCGGCTATCCGTACGTTCTCCCTTTCAACGAATCGGCAGGAATACTGAGTTGCTTCTATAGAGCGGGGCATAGTGGTATGCACATGTACGCGTGTCGCGGCCTAATTCTTGCTTGGATTTGACTGATTCACCTACAGATGCGCGGTAGACACTCATCTTTGCGGACAGCCATGTGGACTCAGGGGTCGGCCTGGGTGCTTGGGAGATTGTACACAGGTTTCTGGACATGAAGGTGATCATTTGTGTGATTCCAAAAACCATGCCTGTGGTCAGGTAGGTCTTGTTTCTTTCACCTGATCTCAGGATCGATTGATACGTGCCGATTAGCCATGCAGTCTTCAGAACGTGAAGTTATCCGGCGGTAAGAGGTATACGTGCAAGAATACGTGCACGATCTCGAGGTATGTTCATCGCTGCGCAGTCGCATTCAGACGTGTTCTCATAAGTCTTTCTATAGTGACGAGGATCATGAGACTCATGTATGTGAGAATCGGATGTGTCCGATAACATGCGAGCTCTGCAAACGACTCTGTGCTTCCGATGATCATCTGCATGCGCAGAGTCCCAATGCCGTTCATCTATGCGGGTGAGCTTGGAACCATACATGCTCGGCCTCGTATTGACATGACGTTTATGAAGTCAAGAGCACTCTTGCATGGCTTTATGCTCCTCCCCCGGAAGCTGCGATATTGAGACGGCTCCACAATCCATCAAGGCGACTTTCACGGGACGCCATGAAACGTTCGAGTATACGAAGGTGCGCGTCCTCGTTGTTGTATAACCGAATTCTTACTGATAGTCTATTCCATAGTACTCTCAGGGTGCGTAGTGTAATATGCATTAGAGCTCTCTTCGCTCACGGACGGTGTCAGTCGCGAAGAGGCTGAAGTGTGCCATTGTCATTCCTTCCAGAGAGTAACATCATAGGGGTCCGCACCTTCATACGACGGATCCCACTCGTGTACATTTCTGTGAAGCGAGGTAGGCGTTGAGCCTATCCTTTCGAGACTTGCATGCTCAGCTTGAGTGTAGTTGCGATAACTGCGGCTACTTCTGTACCCTGCCACTCGGTGCGACCCTCCGTAGACTGCCAATGATAGTATCTCATCAGTTCTCAGGGCACCCGCAACAGTTTCACGAGACTAGTCACGGATCGATGTCCAAGGCGCGATGGGCCATTGACGGACCCGCCGGTACGACACTCGAGGTTGATGGTCACAAGTATGGATCAGAAGACGACGGAGCACCGATGATATGTAATCTCGTCTGTAGCAACCTTGGCCGACACGTTCACTTGGATTACTGCCGAACCAAAGATGGTCGCTGCGCAGGAACCGAAGTCTGCCATGTCGAGGGAAACGTGCGATTCAATCCCAACCCGAATAAGCCTAAAGACTGGATTTCTCACTCACTCTTTTGGAGACGCTCAGGTATGATTCTTGTTGCATCCCAGAAGACATCCCACTGAATGTGTATCCAAGGTTTCAAAGGTGACCAGTACTTTATGTAGCTGTATTGAACGTCTTCTTGAATACCGAACAGATCCCTACTCTCGTGACGATCAGGCCAACTTTGCCAAGTGGTTAGTGAACTTTATCAAAGGTTTCGAGCAGCTAATAACTTCAATTAGTGATGCTATGTGTCCAGGTAGTTCGCAGACATTCATCGTCTCGGTTCGGTGCTGAAGACTGGTCCAGGTCCAGAGCACAAGGCAGGACCGAATACGCAAGCGCAGCCGTCGCATTGTATCTTACCCCTGTTCCACGCCCCAGAGACGTCGGACCGCAATGTTGGACTTGGTTATCGCTCGCACGATGGTCACGTCTTTCCTTGCAAGAATCCAGCAGTACTTCAGCAGGCTTTTCATGTGTAAGTCTCGCCGATTTGCCATATCATTCCTATACTCATGCCTTCTAGCATCTTCGTTATCGACAGGTATGTGCACTGACAGAAGATTACGGGTATCAATCTTACAGTATCCTACATAGGTCTGGCTCGATGTCAATTTCAGATCGCCTGCCGCTTCCCAACACTCCGGTCACGGCGCAAATTCAAAGAGTGGCGAACAATCGTTTGGGTGCTGTCTGCTCAGCACTGTATGGTTTTTGGACTTCGAGGCGTGCTGCTGTTACCGGTCAAGCTCAAGCAGCACCAACGAACCGGAGAGATGCTTACAGTGTCATCCTCTTTGACCATACCCCGAGCACGGTACTTGTGAATGACTTTACAAGCACACCCGAAGGTCTTCTCAATACTGTATTACGTTACGGGGCGGGGGGCGGTACCGACTTTGGATCAGCGCTCGATGCTGCGAAGGTCGTAATGCGTCAGCATTGGAGCACAGAACGGTATCGTTGCACTTTCATTGGCTGTGGCCGACCCGACTAAGGTACTTTGACAGTACCCCGGTTGTGATTTTCCTGTCTGACGGAGAATGCTCTCTTCCCGATGCGAAGGTGCAGGACCTATGCCGAGCGTCGATCACATTAGGGTAGGTCTTCATTGCACGGTCAACGAATTCTGACTCTTGTGAAGGAAACCGTTGTCTCTACACACCGTTTCCTTCGGAACAGGTCCGGAAGTTCTACGTCGTATGGCACGGCTCGCTCTGGATATTCAAGCTAGCGCACCAGTTGATCCAAACGCTCCGGTTGGGTCTCGTATCGATTCTTCATTCTCCGAAGCTTTGGATAGTGTAAGTGCCGCGTTGAGAGCGTTGATGGATTATTGATTGTGACTCGCTGTAGGTTCGACTGGCTACTACATTCTTGAGCATTGCGGAATCACTGCGAAAGCCCAGAGGTGCTCTCATGCAAGGGTGATTTATCGAAACTAAAGGCAATTGTACTATTATCACCGCATTTTTTGTAACTTTCTTAGCCATCGCGTTCACCTGTATAAAATGCTTTCCACTTGCAATCTTCCAATCATCATCGTTTCATCACAGAGCGAAAACTGAGGTTTGTGTACTTTCCATACATAGCATCGGAAAGTCATGAGTAGTGGGAGATCACAAAGTGGGAATAATATGCGATTCGACCGAACTGCGAATCTGACGGAAGAAGTCATCCAACTCACGAGTACGCGTTTGGACGTGTTGAGCGACGGTTAAAAGTTCTGAAACACTATCGATGAACACAAAGACGCCGAACCATGTACAGCCATGTACGCATAATATGATGGAACCGGATTGACATGTAACGGCAATACGGATAGCAGTAGTACAGACTGTAGGGGAGGATGCGGGACGCGTGTGAGCAGAAGCATGGAAGATGGTGACCAGCGCGAGGCATTTGACGCGTCAATCAAAGTAGTCGCCTATTCAGCGGAGATGTCAAGGCATTTATGTTGGAACAGCGGGCGCTGTGCATAACCCGTTGCACCGAGTAGAGTGTGGCCCATCGTGTGCGAGGCGTGTAAAAGCGGTAAGAGCCCAGCGTATTGTCGCGTTCGCCCTCTTCCAGAACGTCCATTGCAACTCGCAAATTTCATTCGTCGTCGTCGTCGTCGTGTTGGCAGTTGGTAAAAGCGTTTCGGGTGGCGATGCCGGTTTCAGAGTCATTACGTGAAAGCGACGAGTCAACCGCTGTGACCGTACCGGCTTGCTCTCTCATCATCCGTGTCTGTCATGACTTTCTAGTTTCCGTGCTTGTCTTCCTCCATCTTTCTCGCCGACCGCCACCACCACTAGCATCAGACGCAAAATATCTACGGGCCAAGATGCCCAATACAGGCCTAAGGCACCGCATCGGCGCCGCGTACGACAAGGTCGCCTCCTTCAACGTGGAAACCCTGTTCGTGCGCAAGAGGGAGCCGGGGCCCAGGCGTACTGTCTTCGTCAATGAGCCGCTACCAGATGATTATCGCGACCACAAGGGTCGCATGAAGAAGGAGCACGTCTACAAGACGAACCAGGTCATCACGTCCAAGTACACGGTCATCACGTTCCTGCCGCGGAATTTACTCGAGCAGTTTAGGCGTATTGCGAATATGTGCGTGTTCATTTTCTCGGTCTTGATCTATTATCTCACCCCTTGGTAGCTTTTTTGCTGGTATAGCCATTCTCCAGTTCTTCCCCAAATTCTCGACCATATCTCCCGGACTTGTCATTTTCCCCCTCCTCGTCGTTCTCGCTATCACTGCACTCAAGGATGGCTACGAAGACATCAAACGCCATCAGTCCGATAGTAGGGTCAACCGATCAACCATCCGCGTTCTCTCGGGCGGTGAGTGGAGCAACCCGAACGTTTCCGCTTCCAAATCCCGCGACTTTCTTCGCAACGTAAACATCATTCCCCGACGCTTCAAATCGAAAAGGGCGAATACTCCAGATGTCGAAAAGGCGGAGGGCATGCCAGATTCCAATTTGGCGGAACCTGTTCCTCAATCTCCTACTACTGCTGAAATCGAGTTCGATGATGAGATCGCTGCCACCATTCCCAAGGAGGAGCATCACCGCCTGCATTTGTTTGGGCATCACGCAACGGCCCATCCTCACTGGAAGAAGCTCATGTGGGAGGACGTTCGTGTGGGCGACTTTGTCAAAATTCTCGACAACGAATCTCTTCCCGCCGATATCCTAATCTGTGCCACTTCCGAGGAGGAGAATGTCGCGTTTGTCGAGACAAAAAACCTTGACGGCGAGACCAATCTCAAATCCAGAAACGCCGTCCCCAGCTTGACGCATCTGACCTCCGCGAAAGCGTGTGCAGCGAGCAAGTTTACTGTCGACTGCGATCGCCCAGACAATAACATGTTCAAGCTTAACGCGGCGGTCAAGATGAATGACGAAATTGTTCCCGGAGACATTCAGATGACACTGCTGAGGGGCACGGTCTTACGGAATACGGGCTGGGTTATTGGGCTCGTTCTGTTCACAGGCGAGGACTCGAAGATTGTACTCAATTCTGGCGGGACGCCGAGTAAGCGGAGCAAGGTGGAGAGACAGATGAATCCTCAAGTGTGGGTGTCATTTCTATTGATATCGGCATATTTTGACACGCCATAGATTTATCAATCTTCTCATCCTCGCTTGTATGGCCGTTGCTTGCGCTATTGTGGACTCCGTTCTTGAGCACCAGCAATACCCTGAGGGCGCTCCATGGCTTTACGGCGACAACCAATCTGACGACAATCCCTCCATTAATGGCCTCGTTACATGGGCCTTCGCACTCATTACCTTTCAGAATATTGTTCCCATTTCCCTTTACATCTCAATCGAGTTCGTACGCACATGCCAAGCCGCGTTCATCTACTTCGATACAGAGATTTACTACGAGAAGTCCGGACAGGCGACACTTGCGAGGAGTTGGAATTTGAGCGACGATCTTGGACAAATCGAGTATATCTTCTCGGACAAAACGGGTACCCTCACACAGGTGAGATACCACTTCCCCCCTTTTCTAGATTCGTTTGTACTGACAATCTCTATAGAACCAAATGATCTTCCGAAAGTGTTCAATCAACGGCAAGGTGTACTCTGGCGATGTTGAAGAGGTTGCAGTTCCTTCTACATCGACAGCCGTTATCCCCGAAGCAGAGCAAGCCAGCAGTACAGACTCTTCCTCAGCAACTGCGACAGTGACTGTACCCAAGCCTGAAGTACGATTCCACAGCGCTGCCCTCGAGGCGGACATCGCTGCTGCTGTTGCCACTTCTCCCTCGTTGTCAGCCGAGCACGCGCGTGCACTACATGGGTTTTTCTCGGTGCTCGCATTGTGCCATACAGTTCTCACTTCCATCGATCGCGAAACTGGCAAGATCGACTACAAAGCTCAAAGTCCCGACGAAGCCGCTCTTGTCCAGGCTGCCGCGGACGCGGGGTACATCTTCCGTGGTCGAGATCGGGAAGTCCTTACTCTTCAGACTCCGTTCTCTACTGGGCCCGACGACGTGGATCGATACGAGTTGCTGAATATTTTGGAGTTCACGAGTGCTAGAAAGAGGATGTCAGTTGTTGTCAGGAAACTAGATGACGAGGACGGACGGCTTTTCTTGCTGATGAAGGGCGCCGATAATGTCGTGTACGAGAGGCTTAGGGCTAAGGGAGATGAGGCCTTGAGAGAGCAGACTGAGGCCGATCTCAGCGAGTTTGCGAACGGTGGTTTGAGAACGCTAACGTTGGCATATCGTGTCGTTCAAGGTGCGCCTTTTCCAGGACTTCTCGTTCTAATCACTAACTACATCATAGAGGATGAGTACAGGGAATGGAGTGAGCGGTATCATGAAGCGACTGTTGCGTTGGAAGAGCGTGAGGAAAAAATCGAAAAGGTTTCTGCAGAACTGGAGTATGATTTGCGGCTGTTGGGCGCGACTGCGATCGAGGACAGTCTACAGGATGGGGTTCCCGAGGCGATTGCTGATCTCAAGAGGGCTGGCATCAAAATCTGGGTTGCAACTGGTGACAAACTCGAAACCGCTATTGGTCGGTGTCCTTTTCTCGTGTGTAGGATCATCTAACGTTACGATTTTCTAGCTATCGGACATAGTACCAACCTGATCGGCAAGGAGTCCAACATCATTGTCATTCGAGGCGGTAACGATCATTCACGTCCCATTTACCAGCAGATGGTCAATGCTGTAGAGGAGTTTTTCCCTGAGAGCGGTATCCTGGATGACGATGGTGCAGTTGTAGAAAAGACACTCTCGCTTCAACGGACACGAACTGGAGGAGAGAATGATCGTCCCGTTCCTCTGCGGCGGGTGGAGACTGGTATTTCGTCGATAGTGGGCCCTAACAACGGAGACAGACCAGGCGGGTTTGTTTTGGTGATTGACGGCTCAGCCTTGGGATATGTGCGTGTTCTGACTGCGTCTTGACTGTGGGACAATACTGATCCCACTCCAGGCTTTGGGAGACGAGGACCACAAGAGCCTACTTCTGAGGTTGGCTATGCTCTGCGAGGGCGTTATTTGCTGTCGTGTCTCCCCGTTACAGAAAGCATTAGTTGTGAGGCTTGTCAAGGATGGCCTCGGCGCTATGACACTGGCAATTGGCGACGGCGCTAACGATGTTAGCATGATTCAGGTCAGTTTACTCATGTGCGCAAAGTCTGAAGGTGCTCACGAGTCTATCAGGCTGCCGATGTTGGTGTGGGTATATCGGGTGAAGAAGGTCTCCAGGCTGTCAACGCGTCGGATTACGCTATCGCCCAGTTCAGGTTCTTGAAGAGGTTATTACTCGTTCACGGGCATTGGTCGTATGCGCGGAATGGAAACATGTAAGCTTGGTCTTCCTTCTCGGAGAATCGATATCTTATCATATGATAGGATCCTCAATTTCTTTTACAAGAACATCGTATGTATCGGTGTGCTTTGGTGGTTCCAGATTTACTGTGGGTGGAGCTCAAATTAGTACGTTTTGATGTTATTGGTCTCTGGACGTGGTGCTCATTGTGCTTCAGTGTTTTCGACTACACCTACTTGTTGTTCTGGAACTCTTTCTGGACCATCGCTCCCGTTATTGCCATTGGACTCTTCGATCGTCTAGTTGGTACGCTCGATATACTTACGTTCCTGATTTGGGTTCTTATCCACACTTCGTAGACGCGGACGCCCTGATGGCATTGCCCGAGTTGTATCGCTATGGTCGTGAAGGGAAGTGGTTTGGCATGAAGTGGTTCGCAGTGTATATGATCGATGGCGTCTACCAAGTAAGTGCAGGAACAATCTTCTATTGCGATTTCTAACTGTTCTCAGTCCGCAATCGTCTTCTTCATCATTCTATACGGCTACTTCTCTCCAACTGCTCGTGCCGATGGATACGACCAGCACCTACTCGAGTTTTCGACTGTAAGATAATGCTCATTGTCTACCGCACTTGATTAACTGGTTGGCGTAGGCCATGGTGTTCTCTGCTGTCTTCGTGGCCAATCTTTACAATGGGCTCAACACCAACGTTTGGACTGGATGGGTTTTCTTCGCCGTTGCTCTCGGTATCGTGTTGTTGTTCCTCTTCACTGTACGCTGTTCTGTCCACTTGCATCAATTTGCATCTGACTAATCATAGGTTGTCTACAATGCCATTTCTCCGGGCTGGTTCGTCACTCTGGTATACGGAAACAATCGCTTTTTGTTCCAGTCGGCGATTTTCTGGCTATCGATGCCCATCACGGTCTGTGTCGCTCTACTGCCGAGATACGTCGCCAAGGCATGGCAGTTTGGTTTCGTTCCCAACGACATCGACATTCTACGGTACATCGCCAAGACTGATCCTCATCGCGACCTTGCGCGTGATGCGTATCTCGATGGACGTGGGTTGAAGGCTATGAAGAGGGAGGTACCAACCGATCAAGACGATGCTTTGTCTAGAAGAACGTCGAGGTCCAGTTATGCGTCGGTGCCGCCCCGGACGTCGAACATACGGCACCCAAATCAAGGCTCGTCGTCGGCCGATGTGCGGTCTGCGAGCCGTACGGACATGTCGACGGGGATCAGGTCGGTCCACCGTGGGTTCGACTTTGCTACGGAGGAGGGTGGCGTTGCTATGCGGAGAATGCAGAGTAATATTTCGAGCAGGCGTAATCTAGGAGCGACGCATGAGGAGAAGACACCAGAGCCTCGAAAGAAGGTGTTTTCTTTACGGAAAGGTCTGCTCAAGCGCAAACCACCGCCTTGATGATGATGTTTGTGGGCTTTTCCTCTCTGGTTTCTTCGTGATGATCTTTTTATGACTACTACCACTATTTTACACACCCATATCTTTCACGATTTTTTTACACGCTCGCGATATAATAGATAGTCCTCCATCCATTGTACTATGTTTCGATCCTTTGCACAGTCTATCCAGCTATCCACTCGGACACTAGTTATCTATAGCTCATCGCGCCGATCTTTTTTGTACTTGTACGGTACCATAATGTCCGAGAAATAGATGATGCGTACATGATTATCTGTGTGGATGCGCGGGCAGTGGTGCCTGGCCTCGATGAACTGAAGAACGCGATAGCTTTGAACCTGTGAATGATGACATCAGAACCAGCCTTGTGGCGAGTAGCATGCAGGACCCGCGTGGCTCAGCAGCTTCACTTCCTAATGATTGTGCTGGAAATTATTTTGAAGGGCAAACCTGCTTGGAAGTCCCTGAATTCGAATCTTTGGATACGAACGAGGAGGTCGGTGGGAAGGCTATGAGCATTGATATTTTTGGGCAGCCGTGTTTGTCTTACTCCGATGCCTTCGGACATTTCGACTTGCGGCAGTATGGCTTAGATGCTCGCTGCTACCTACACGCATTCCATCCATGACCTTGTTTTGTTTTTCCCGGGCTCTGCGCTTTCGAACTTTGATCAGTTTTTCTTAGCTTGACGTGGCCGACATTCGTGAAAGATGGTCCGCGGGCGTAAGGTGCTACTTTACTTGTGTTTCTGTAGACTCCCCGAGGTGGGATGGTCTAACGGTCGCCGCTGCTTAAAACAAGATCCTACATCGAATCCAAATGGTTGATCCTGCGCTGCAGATGCCAGACTTGGAGTCTCAATAACGTTACTCGACCAAAATCCTCATCGCTTAGTCATGCCGAGGCGTTCACAAGTGAACTTGTCTGCCATGGCTTCAAGGCAGCATGGTCTGACGGCCTCTACGCATCTGTTTCAAGGTTACAGCAATGTTTTGCTGCTAGCGGCTAGTAGTGGTGGCGCACAAGCCCAACTTGTGTGTCAGCGCACCGCCTCATTCAACTTGGTAGAGCAATTTTACACCCGAGTCCTCCTTTTTGAGTTTACTGATACGTCACAGATTCCATTTCAATTCAGGACGAAGAGCAAGTATGGCTTAGCCGCTGTCTGTTAGTTTCCTCGTAAGAGAACAACTTTTTCTTGTCTTTTTGGAGGTACTGTAAGACTTTTTCTTCGCTAGATTTGATATGGCAGGCCGTTCCAAGCTGGCTGCTGCTACCTCTGACTCTAAATGTCAGTGCTTGTGTCTTGTCTGGTCGAGCTCGGAGCGTTTCTTGGATCCTGGGCGTGGGGAAGATGGCATAGTGGCTTGACTCTACATGGCAATGAGTGTGAACTGACTTTTTTTGGGGATGGACAGATGATTTCGGTGCGAAAACACAAGCTTTGCGGTCAGTACTCTAGGTGAGCCACTGATAAGTCGCTTCGTAGAAACTCTTGTTGCCGACGCGCTTCTTGTCACGACACAAGAAGGATTGCCTGTCACAATGTAATTTGTTTTTGCCCTTGGGAGCAACAAGCACGGTGGTATGGCTTGCTGGTGTCTCAGTGTTCATTTTGCGGTCCTCTCACAGTGATTAGATTTGACGGGGACGCGCGTTACTTCAACGCTCAGTGAAGTTGGTTCTGGATAGATCATAGGATCATTGGCTTCGACTTTCGAGGCAGCATGGTCTGACGGCTTCAGCTGCACGTATTGTGTAGGGCAAAGCGCCGCATTAATCTTTTGCTGCTAGTGGTCGGTGGCGCACAAGCCAAACTTTTGCGTCAGCGCACCGCCTATAGACAGCCAAGATGGCTGAAGGGATATCTTTGTGCTAGTAGATCTGTATCTCGTGGTGGTTCACTTTTTCACCCCTTCAAGTCCCTTTGCTTTGCCATTTTCAAGTTTACTGATTCATTAGAAATTTGAAGACAAAGCCTAGCAGTATGGCTCAGCGGCCGTCTGTTCTCTGGGCAGACGGTTGATCATAAATATGTTCTCACGGACATGACTCTTCTTCCTACTAGGACACCCGGCGATTTGAACATTGATAGGGCGCAGTGCTATATGACAGAACAACTTTTCCTTTCTCAGACAGCGGACAAGTAGCGGTTGCGTGGATGCAATTAGTCATGGGGAGAATGGCATAGTGGCTTGACTTCACATATGAAAGAGCGATAGGCGATCTTGTTTTTACTCAGACGATTTCGGTGCTAAAAGGCAAGCTTTGTCAAAGTCACTTGATAGAAACTGAACTCGTTGCCGCCGCGCTTCTTGTTGCGGTGAGAAATTTGCTGCAGCACACGGCAGTTTTGAACAACACACTGGCGTATCCTTCGGTTGTTGGGATACACCTGATCTAGAAGGGCAGCCTGCTGATTCGTTTTGATCAGGCCTCTCGGTACAGATTGCAATTGGGAGGAACGAGCACAGCGGCATGGTGTAATGGCTTGCTGGTGTCTGGCCAAAGTTTGCAGCGATTTATTTTGACATGGATCTCTCGACACACGCATTAGTTGGACGGTCAGTTTCTATTGTGACATTTTTGAATAAGTAGAGGTCTCTAATATATCATAAATCTACCTAGCCTTCAATCTTTCCCCACCTGGGTACATCATTTGTGAGGTACGGCATATCCAAATTGACATTGTGGACCTCGCTCTGCTGGTCGCCCCTCCACAGAACGAGGTTGGGAAAGGGCGCGTGAAGATGGAAGCGATCCATTGAGGCGAGGCGCATGCGGAGGAAGCACTTGCCGGGCTGAGTCGGGAGTGTCAGCCACGGGTGAGAGGCGGGAAGACGGTCGAGGAGGAGGACATGGAGAATGCGATATGCCTGGGCCGAATGATGCAAATCCATAACGCGAGCAAGCTGCTGCACGTGGTTGTGGACTAGCGTATGATACATCCTCGTCCAGACATCGTCAATGCTGTGCGCGAAAATGCTGTGCTCTGGGTTTGCGTAATCAAAGATACTCTCCGGGAGGGACGGAGCGTGTATCTTGAGGCCGCCAAAGTCGCGGAGGAAGAAGCCAAGGGGGTCGCCTGTGGGGAGGGAGCAGCGGAGGATGGTGTTCTGGGGATGGCATTCAAAGGCGAGACCGTCGTTGAGGATGGGAGGGAGGAACGCGTCGAGGAGGAGCGTAACGTATTTCGTGAACCAGGCCACGCGCTGGGCGGGGGTGGTGAGGTGGAAGAGGGCTTGGGGGTATGCGGCGGGGCGATCAACGAGGGAGGTGGAGACGATGTAGGCTTCTCCTGGGGGAGGGGAGGGGTTGTCGCGGATGATGCAGGCGAGGTGGCGGGAGATGAGGGGATCTGGGTGTGTGCTGATGAGGGAAGCGCGTTCCTCGAGGACGGTGAGGATGGTGCGGTCGTACGTAAGCTTGGGAAGAGTACGGT
This sequence comes from Mucidula mucida, assembly GCA_015501055.1. Classification (NCBI taxonomy): domain Eukaryota; kingdom Fungi; phylum Basidiomycota; class Agaricomycetes; order Agaricales; family Physalacriaceae; genus Mucidula; species Mucidula mucida. Next base: position 7,000 of record JADNYV010000495.1, on the reverse strand, counting down.
GGCAGAATGGGACTCCGAAGAGGGCAGAGGGAGGGGAGATGGTGCGCACGGCAGAGGTGAGTTTGACGCCGAGGGGAAGCTTGAGGTGAGTCCCTTGTACCCCGGGGAGGAGGACGGAGCGGAGTGACTGCTGTGCGAGGGCGGGGACACTGATGATGGGGGGATACAGGTGAAGATCCTTCATTTTCAAAATATGCGCCACTTGCAGTTCGTGAACGGGGACAGCGACGTGATCTGAAGAGGGAAGAGTAAAGGACGGATATTGAGCGAGGAAGGGCGTGATGAGGGAGTCGTATTCTCCGCTGAGGCGCAGAGACTCGCGTGGGACAGCGACTAGACGTAGACGGGGGTGGAGGAGGTCGTATGATGGCTCCAGAATGAGCGGGGGAAGAGCAGCACGTGTCTTGTGCATGGGATGGGTAGGATGACCAGACACGATGCTCTGCTCAAACACAATTGGCGCCGACGTTGCTGTGGGTATCGGCGGCGGATGGGTCTCTGCGACTGTCGTCCAATGCGCGGCGCTCTCCAGTTCCTCTGCGATCGCTGCTTCCATGTCTGCAGACAGATTCGCAGATTTGGCAAAGGCTGTAAAGAGAGGCAGAGGAGACGGAGCGAGGGTGTCTATATCCATCGGATCGAGCATTGCAATCTGCGACGAGCCAGGGTGCAGTAGCGGTTTGTGTACCAGTGCTATGGGATCAACATTGGGGAGCTGCAATTGGACGCGTCCATCGGGGAGCAGATATGCGGGTACGAGACCCTCTGTGACGAGCGCGCTGAGCAGGCGAGCGTGTGTAGCAGCCATATCAGATAACCCATTCCGTCTGGCTATTTATCAACCCGCGTGTGGGAGAATGTCACACGCGTGATCACGTCACTATTCCTCATGACGTCCACCGCCAAGCTCACCGTTCTCTCCAGCCAGACTATGGCCCTCCTCCTCGACAGGGAAAAGGGGAGGAGGGTCGACGAGCAGAGGATTAGACGCAATCTCGCGGTTCTCAGAGGTGCAAAGGATCCCGGTCTTAAGCGCCAGTATGAGGTTATGCGCGCCATGTTTGGGTCAGTCTGTGCGTGCGTGTAATCATAACTTTACCCAGGCTTTACAGAGAGAACGAGGAGGAGGAAGACATACTTGAACCATATACGGATGACCCACCACCACCACCGCCACCGAACATGAACCTCGACTTGGAAGCAGGCCGAGCACATATGCACGAAGGCGAATTATTCGAGGAACAACAGCAGATAATGCAGCGTGTGTATCCACCCACAATTACACAAGCCTTGCTTAGGCCTCCATTCAGAACAGGACACGCATCTGGACTCGCTCGCACAGTCCATATCACGCCAACACCACATCTCTACTCAAATCAATGGCGAACTCGAGGAGCACGTGGGCTTGTTGGAGGTCAGTGTGGGATCCTCCGTTCCTCGCGCGACACTCACATCTCCTAGGCTCTCGAAGAAGACGTTGATAATACACATAACCGCATGGCTACCGCAAGAAGAAGACTCGATCGCGTCGTGAAGGGTGTCGGTGGCAATGGTCAGTCTCCTTGTCCGCCTTTGTCACTTCTCATCTACTCCCACAGTATCCACGGTCACCATTGGCGTCCTTATCCTCATTCTCCTCGTCTTGATTGTCGTCTTCAAGACATGACCCTCACATATAATCTATTTTTTATTCTATATCGTATCACCCGGAGCGTTGGATAGCGTGCAAGGGCAAACATTTGTCGGTTAGAAAAGAAAAGCTTCCCTAGGATGCTCTATCCGATTATTAGACCGAGGACATTTTACTTGTGCGTGTACTACGTCTCCAAACGAGTACGACACATCTTGCGGCAACATTATAGCCACAGTTTGAAGCTGTCATTGAGTGAAAACACCAAACAGCTCAAAGATATAATATAAAGCACTACTTCTTGGGCTTTTTAGCGCTAACGGGAAAATAAGCAATTGAATGGCGAGAATAATGCGCAATACATACCCATACGTACTACGCGCAGTCTTCCGACCCGCAACACCAGAAAAGTCCAACGCGCCACGAATAACCTTGTATCTATTCATTCCAGTCAACACCAACCCAACGCACTACAACGCCGACACTCACTTGACACCCGGCAAATCCTTGGAGCGTCCTCCACGAATAAGCACGACACTGTGGTCTTGCAAATTATGCCCCTCGCCCTGAATGTACGCCTGCAGCGAGTTGCCGTTCGTCAACTTGACCCTCGCGACCTTTCGCTTTGCAGAGTTGGGCTTTTTCGGCTTGGCGATGATGATGGCCGTGCAGACGCCCTTGCGCTGCGGGGACGTGTTGAGCAGCGGCGCCTTGGACTCTTGCGAGCGCCGCGTCGGCCGCTTTTTGCGCTTCATCGCTTGGTTCATCGTCGCCAGCGCCGGCAGAGAGCTGTGAAAGGAGCGAGGCGGGGGTAGAAGTGACCGAGAGAGCATCGTTGGTGGTGACCGGGAGAGCATCGTTAGTGGTGGCCGAGAGAGCGCGAGGCGCGACGTCGACCCGAGGGTCCGCGCCAGTATGTTCATCGCGGTAGAACGACAAAGTCCGGATGATCGGGCCGCATTCAAAATTTCTCTTGTTCTTTCACCATGGTCAGGAAACGAGGGAACAAAACAAAGGGCTCGTCTGGTAAAAAGCCAAGGGCTCTTAATCGCGCGGATGGGCATATCAACAAGTGGGACAAGTCGTCCGATATTCCTGGGGACGAGGAGGATCAGTGTACGTCGACTAACATTGGGTAGATGGTGTTTGACTTTGACTAGTCCATACTTCGCGGGATAGAATTCTTCTTGACGGAAACAACGATGGTGACGACGACGGAGATGATGAAGAGGTCTTTGCGCTGGACGGCATCTCAGACGACGACGATGAAGAGCAAGAGGATGAGCCTGCCAAAACCTCTGTGAAAAAGACAAACAAGGGAAAAGCAAAAGCAAAAGCAAAAGCAAAAGCCAAAGACGACTCCTCTGATTCCGATTCTGACTCGGAAGAAGAAGAGGAAAGCTGGGGCCAGTCGCGTGCCGCATACTATTCTTCCAATGCCGCCAACCTCGAGTCCGACGACGAGGAGGGCCACGAGCTCGAGGAGCAGGAAGCTAAGCGCCTTCAAGCCAAGGCGCGCCAGGAAATGACAGATGACGACTTTGGCTTCAATGATCCCATAGACTTGACTGGGATCGCGGATGATGATGATGAGTACGTTTTGTTTTTGTTGTTGTTTTTGACTGTGTCTTCATTCCTTTCAGTGTGGTCCCCCTTGTTCAACAACTCCCACAGGACGACGCTGCGCTCATTCGTCACTTTGAAAAGGTCGACCCGGAGAGTCTGGCGCTCGCCCGCGACTGGACAGACACCGCGGCTTCTATATCCAAAACGCAGCAACATTTGAAAGCGTATGTCATGAGCCACTGGTGTCCCTTGTTGATATGCTCATCATCTTCATCAGAGCTCAAGAGGCAGATGGTCCAAACTCACCCAAGCTTGGAATGATGCATCTTTACTACCGTATGTCTGCAAACGTGATTCTTGCTTTGCTATCTCTTACTTACACTTACGATTAGAAACTCTGTTGACCTATGGCAGCACACTCGCGTTTTATATCCATCTTCGCAGTTCTCAGAAACACGCTCAGCATCTCGAGAGCCTCAAATCTCATCCCATCATGTCGCGTCTGATCACTCTCAAGCAGTCCTTAATCACCATGGAGGACATGGACTTTGGCAACTCTGACTCTGAACTGGATGATGACGACGAAGACGAAAGTGACTTTGACGAGGCGATGGATGCCCAGGAGCTATGGGGACGCGACAAGGACGATACACTCGAAGCCAACGAGCTCAGTGATCTCCTGGACGACGCAGGTGCTGCTGCTACTTCCTTACCTAAGATCAGGATAAAACCTCTCCAAGCGCCACCGATAACCGACCTACCGCCCAAGAAAAAACGCAAAACCGCGTCTAGCGTGGTATTCGACCTCGTCGAACCCGAGTTTATATCGTCCGCCCAGCCCACTGCGAGTTCCCGTGTCGATGCTTCAGATGCGTTTGGGGAAGCTACGGAGTTGCAGCACGCCGACGCCGCGGATAAGAGCGCGCGCAGGAAGAGTTTGCGCTTCCATACGAGCAAGATTGAGAGTGCGAGTGCCAGGCGACGCGGGGCGCGTAATGATACGGTGGGCGGGGACGATGATATTCCTTATAGGGAGAGAAAGAAGGCCAAGGACACGCGGCTGGCGGAGGAGGCGAAGAAGAGACTGGAGCGGCAGGGCGGGGCGGATCTGGATGATGCTGATCCGGAAGGCGACAAGATGGATGTGGAGATGGATGTGGACGGCGAGGGGTATTATGAGCTTGTCAAAAAGGCTACCAGGGAGAAGAAGGAAAAGAGGAAGGCGGAGCATGAAGCTCGGAGTGCACGGTCAGTCTCTCTTTCGATCTCTGTGTTATCATTTTCTGATCTAATATTCTGGTATAGTGTGGATTACGCAGAAGAGGAAACGTCTGGGCCGCGCTCCGTCTCTCGTGCGATATTGAAGAACAAAGGGCTTACGCCGCATCGGCCAAAGAGTGTCAGGAATCCGCGCGTGAAGAAGAGGCAAAAGTTCGACCAGGCGAAGAAGAAGGTCTCTTCGCAAAAGGCGGTGTTCAAGGGCGGCGATGCGGCGAGGTACGAGGGAGAGCGGTCCGGTATTTCAAAGGTGGTCAAGTCTGTGCGGTTGGGGTAGACAGACAGTCGCGCGTATCATTGATTTTAGCAACGCGTATCTCCGACATTTGGATTTGTGCTTTCTGAAACCTGTTATTTGGAGAACCTGAACATGCGAATGAAAGGCTAAGCGCCTGACTTTACAGCACGGCCAAAAAAGCCTTGCAGTGATAAAGTACACACATGAGGAGAACAGCCGCTATGCTATCATCCTGCTTTCTGCTACTGATACTATTACAACAGATGTGTACCGGGACACCAATTTGTCTACTTATCAAGCTAACAGAAATCCAAAAATTGCAATCCGAATGGAACAAATCAACACAGAAGCCAACCGTTCAGCTACTGTGTCTGTCAAAGTAAACCAGGAGATTGCTTTGAGAGACTTCCCATTGATATATGAGGTTCATACTGTAGGTTCAGGCATATGAAACCATTTTGCAAAAGGTTCGTACCGAGTTGAAACCTTGGGTGTACAAAATACAAGAGGAGGAGAAGTAAACTATAGCGGGCACCTACCGTGTGCCAAAAAATTGTTCCTGTGAGCGATGAAGCAGTGTGCTGCTTGCCGCTAAGACACCACGGCGCGTAACCAGTGACTACGCAAGCGACTAACTACTACTCAGTGCGGGAGCGATTGCGTTTGTTGGGGCAAAAAATTGATAGCATGTTCCCAGAAGAGCCAAGGAGATGGATAATGCACTCAACTACGCCATCCCCTTCAGCAAACTCGCTGGCTGCGTCCAGCTGAACACTGAACGATGTACCGTTACTTCCCACTATGGGAAACATTTGCGCTTCCCAAGAAAACGGTCTCTACTTATCCCAGTATGTAAGGAGTCAAGCCGTTGCACTATCCTCCCAACGGTTCACAGCTTCACAACCGCGTACACCATCCTGTCAGTACTTCCTTTAGATGACAGATAGCCGCTAAGCCAGACTGTCATATCGCTCTCTCTATTGATTGGGACTCTGAGAGTGGCAGAAAACTTGAGGTGACTGCCGTGGTAACCAGAAACAGACGTCTTGCACGCAAGCCTGTAGTTTTGAATTGCTAGACCAGGAAGGAAAAACTAGGCATAACTCTTTCATTGTGGTTAAGATGCCGATCAGCCATCGCGCCACCTCTTACCTGGCCTCGTTGGTGTACTTAGTTAATTACGGCGCATCAACTGTTCGGCTTGACTAGCCTAGTAAACACTAGCAGCAGCAAAACAAGAATCCTATTTCTCTCATTTGCAGGAAGTTGGTTCGCACCACGTAGCGGAGATTATATAACCGATATGCCAGTTGAGATCACAAACAGCATCAGCGAGCATTGGCCCGGGAATAGAAAAAATGCACGAACCGAAGAACCTGAAGACTGAAGCGTACAAGTCTCACCCGCGCGGCATCATTCATCACATCGAGGATTTGTAGTCTACAAAAAAAAAGGCGCAGATTAGCCCTTGAACGCCGCCATATCCAGCTAAACGTGACCAAAGCCCTTGACCGGATAATCGTTGACTTCATTTCCCGTTTTCCTCTCAAGACGTCTATCAAGAGATCCTTCCTCCGAAAATTGAGAACAGCTGCCTTTCACTTCGTTTCAGATGATTCACAGTTTCTGGTGACGCACTGAGTGCTTCCAAGCAAAAGGATATAAAAGAGTGGTTGAAGCGTTAGACGAAGCAGCAAGCACCTAAGCCATACTGCTGCAAGCTGAAAACTTAAATTGTTCTTATCAAGCAAGTACGAAGTCACATACCGAGGCTTGCCGAAAAGTTTCGTTGCTTTAGAATCAGGTTCAAGATCCAAAGACTGTATGCCAAGTCTTCCGTCTGCGTTTGCGCATGGAGCTTAAGATATCTCGCGCTCCTCCCAGCGCCTGCTAGAAGACTGTACAGAGGAAAGAAAGAGATTCTACCAAAAGCCTGGCGGGTGTATGCATTCCTGAATAGACGTGAAATTACTTCCAATGATTACATTCATGCTTGTGTCGAAAGGACAATGAAACAAAAGTAAATATGCACACCGACGCCCACACGTGTCTGCTACCGGGCTCCAGGTTCCCTACCGCCAACGACTCTGCACCTAATCAGCGGCAAGTTCGAGCTTGATCTTGGCGATAGCCGCTGCGGGGTTCAAACCCTTTGGGCATGTTCGCGAGCAATTGAAAATGGTATGGCAGCGATACAGACTCATTTCGTTCTGTAGTTTCTCCTTACGCTCTGCACCATAGGAGTCCTAGCAAGGGGTTAGCGTTACGTTGAAACGCAAAGAAGTGTC